>JAJTUV010003599.1:0-65446 GCA_021653895.1 Mastomys natalensis
TTCCTTCTTATCCAAGCTCTGTGAATTCATGACCAAAAGGTTGGGTTTAATATATTGTATGTTTAAGAAATAGTTTCCTATGTTTCCTCTGGGTGAGGTCATGTGTTTCCTCTGGGTGTGGTCTTGTGTTTCCTCTGGGTGAGGTCATGTGTTCATGTCTGTAACCATGAGGAAAACATGCTTTTCAAATTTAAATTTGTATGGAAAGAGCTAACCATCAGTCAGCTTAAGGGGACGTAATTCACAGAGTTACAGGCTGTCCATCTTTAGTTTGAAAGAAAGACAGCTTTAGTCAAACTGAGGTTCTAACGGATCCCAGGCTATTAGGGTTCAACATCACCAGGGCCCCAGTCTCTTTTACTTGAGTCCAAACATTTGCTGTGCTGATACTTTCTAGTCTGCCTATTGGATGGATCTACTCTTCAACTTAGAATCTAGTCTTCTACTACTGCAATGATAAACTTTTTTTTTTTTTTTTTTTTTTTTTACTTTTTTTATTCAATTATGTCAGCATTGAGGAAGGGTAGTAGTTTAGAATATTTGGTGCCCTTTCTTAGTAAAAGTTAATTTAGTTCCACAAATCTATGTTGTTTGGAAACATTGTCCCTACTTATAAAATTCCTAGTAAAAATAATTCTGATTTAGTTTTTTTTGTCAGAGGTAGAAGACAAGCCAATTGTTTCCCTTAAAGGCAAATTGGTTTTTCAAGATGCAGGTTTTATTCACCATTAATCACATTTTAAATTAAATTGGATTGTATTTCCCTTTGTTTAGTCAGATTGAAAAAGAGATGAAATGCTTTATATGTTCTTTAATATATAGTTAATATTAGTATGTAAGCCTCATGTTTTCAGTATGAAAAATGAAGTGCATAATACTAGCTGGTCAGGGTCAAATGAGGTATTTTGAAGTGTTATTCCAAGTTTATTTGGGACAATTACATCATGTAAAAAGTAGTCTTTCAAAAGAAGTTTGTTTCATTAATTCTAAACCTTTGCACAGATAAGTTCAAATGCTAAGAAAATTACTTCAATGATTTATGAAGTATTTCATTTAAAATAGTATCTATTTGTAGTTCCTTATAAGTCTATGTGTATAAATCTCATGCATTATTATGTACTTCTAAGTCACATGTGTTGATATCCAATACCAAACAGTCACCACTGGAAACACAAATCACATTATACATAATAAAAAGGTTTTATCTCTGTATTTAGATTATATTTGTAAGTAACCACAACTAATGGGAAAAGAGGCCATGAATTTGCAAAATTGCAAAACAGAGTATATCAGTTAGGAAGGAGGAAGAAGAAGGAAAAATATGTAAATAGGTAGTTATAATCTTAAGAAAGTGCAAGAAATATATGTGTGTATTATATTGTATTAAATTAAATTATATTATATTACATTATATTATATATTTATTATAAAATCAAGTTGACACACCCTAGAATACTCTGGAAAAGCGTCTCTATGAGACACTGTCTAGACTAGATTGGTCTGTGGGCTTGCCTGTGGAACTTTATCTTGATTATGTTTACTGATGTGGGAAGACCCAATACACTATGGAAAGCACCATTCCATTTCATGAGTCTGTGTCCTAGAGTATATGAAGACTATGTGAGTTTATCAGTAGGAAAAAGGAATACATGCATCCTTGATTGATGCCATTAACTATGAATGTGAAACAGTCCAATGAGATGTGATGTGTGACATGACATGACATGACGTAACATGACATGGGGTGATATGACTAGCTGCCTTTAAGTTCCTGCCACTCAGAATTCCTGGATATGATGAACTATAAACTGAATTGTAGGCTAAAGCAACTTTACGTGACCACACCTAAAGCAAAGAACATGTATGAATACCAACATGAAAATAAGGAGAAGCTATATCTGCTTATGTAGAGATAAACTGAGATGAAAATAGTGTTTGTTAAATAAGAATGACAAGAAAGATATAATTACACTTAAGTGATTAATTTCAACTTTTCTTTCTGTTTTTAGATACTAACGATTAACCTGCAAACTATACATGTTACTCTTGATGAACCAATACAAATCAGCTGGTCAATTTGAGTTCCTGTGGTGGAATTAATATCAGGTCCATGGTGCTACTTGCATCTTTTCTGATTACCTACTTTCTTTAAAATTATCATACCTTTTATCTAAATATTTCTCCATTGTATACATCAAAAGAAGTGCTAGCTTGTTCTATGAATGCAACCTGGATGTCACTGTTCAGCAGGTTTAACAGGGTTTGAATAATTTTAATACCTTAGAAGCAACAGCTAAATCTGTAAACTTGCATGCATGTAACTAAAATATGACTAAAGGAAGTGATTTTTAAATCGACAAAATTTTTGTGACTATAAATTATAAATAATAATAGTCAATTGTGTAGACTAAACTTATTTGACAAGTCGTAATATTTAATCATTTTGTGCTATGTATATTTCATTAAGAAACAAAAATGAAAGCTGTATAAATACACTAAGATGTGTTTTTTTTTTTTCAAAGAAGCTCTCTCATTCAGGTTGGGATGCTAAAATGAGTTAATATAACATGATGTTTTCATCAAGAACATCAAATGCTCTTTTGTCTTAGAACAAGGTGCCTGAAGATCCTTCAGTATACTGTATAGTTTAGTATTGACAGATGGCAGAGAAGAAGAGAACAGAAGCATCTTCTTCATATCTCTACTGGGCATTAACACTTCTATGAGAACTCCACCCTCATTACCTAATTCTCCTCAATGATCCATTTCCAAATGTCATTATATTGGTGCTTGGGATACACTTGTCATAACTCCTAAGTTTCTTAAAATTTATTTTCTTTGTTTGGTTTCACTTTACATGCAAGGGAAGAAAATAGTGTTGTTTATTCTTAAATATTCAGGCTCCAGAGAATTGTTCTTAAAGTAGAACTCCATGTTGTTTTTGAGTTTAAAGATTTTAATATAGCTACAGTAATCAGCACCAAGACTGGAATTAAAAGGATTGACATTTAAGTCAGTGGAACAGAATACAAAAATATCACAAAAATCTGAAAACAGTAGAAAGGCAAGTTGGATAATGTTGCAATTTTCTGTTGTTTTAAAATAAACCAGTAACTGAAATTATGACTTGTTTAACCTAACATGTTGCCTAAATAATCATTATTTCTTAGGAACAGAATCAAGGAATGAAAGATGTTTATAACTTTAAAATTTTAAGAATGATTTTTTCCTTTATTTAAAATAGGTTTTTTTTTCTTATATAACATATCTTGATGGAAGTTTTCCAGACTCAACGCTACTCCTTCAATTCCTCCCCAAAACCCCAGAACCCCAGAACCCCTCCCCTCCCCTTCCAATCCATTCTCTCTCTCTCTCTCTCTCTCTCTCTCTGAACAAGATTGTAAGGGGTAACCACCATACGTGACAAACTAAAATATAATAATTATAAGCAAAAATATATCTTATTCAAATTGGACATGTCAATCCAACAAGAGGAACAGAGTCCCCAAAACAGCCCCAAAAATCAGAGACCCATTCTTTCTCAAAGTCAGGAGTTGTATAATAATACTAAGTTAATAGCTATAATGTATACACAGAGGACATGGTATAGACCCATGTAAGCCTTTTGCTTGCTCCTTCAATTTCTGTAAGTTTACAAATACCTAGCTTAGTTTGTTCAGAGGACATTGTTCTCCTGCTGACCATCATCTCTTCTTGCTCTTACACTCTTTCTGCCTCCTTTTCTGCCAGATTCCCTGAACTCTGAGGCAGGGATTTGATAGAGACCTGTAATTTAGACTTTCTCTTTGCATAATGTATGGCTGTGAGTCTCTGCTTTTGTTCTCATCTCCTGCCAGAGGAGACTTTTCTGATGATAATTAGATAAAACTTTGATCTGTGAGTGTAGCAGAATATCATTAAGAATCATTTTATATTGATTTTTTAAAAATGATTAGTGGGTTTTACCCTCATTTGCCAGGCTATCTAGTCTCTGGTTCCTTGCTACCCAAGCAGTGCCATGTATGAGTTCATATCTCATGGACTAGAACGATGTCAAATCAGTCATTGGTTGGTTACTCCCACAAGTTCTGTGCCATCATTGATCTAGCATATCTTGCAGGCTGGACAGATTATAAGTCAAAGGTTTTGTGGCTGAGTTTGTGTCAATCTTTCTCTGTCAGTAGCCTGCTGATAAGCTCTCTGTATGAAAGAGACTAGAACTTAAGAGGTGAAGGCTTTGCGTAGCTCATCTTATCTATGTTCAATTAGTTGTGTGAGTATTGTCCTCAGCAATGGGGCCTGCTGTCAGTTTGTTATAGCAACAGCCTGGGTTGTTTGGGGATTTGCACTGGACCTCTTTGACCAACCATTCAGTTGAATACATCCTAATCCCTCCAATGGAAGCCTCACCATGCTACTAGTTATGGCCAGTTGAGGCTCCTTATCCCCCATTACTGGGAGTCCTCATTAGGATCACCATCATAGATTCCAGAAAGTTTCCGCTGCACCTGGTTTCCACATCATCTGCCAAATACCCACAATTCCAGCCATTTCTCCCTTTACTCTCTCCTTTCACCCAATCTGTCCCCATTTAAAAATAATTTCATATGAATGAATGTATGTATGTATGTATGTATGCAGGTAGGTATGTATGTGTGAGTGAGTGAGTATGTGTATAATTTGCAAATTATTGTCCATTCCATTTTTTCCTTTTTATCTTCCAAACTATCACATCAAATACTTTCTTCTCAGGTCCCTTCTCTTCCTTCCTTCCTTCCTTCCTTCCTTCCTTCCTTCCTTCCTTCCTTCCTTTTTCTCTCTCCCCTTTCTTTCTCTCTCTCTAGAATTTAATGAGAGTCATCTTCATGCATATTAGTAGCAAGCAATGTGCCGTCCACAACTCCATAACTCCACAACCTTTAACTAGCTATATCTCCTTTGGGAGGGATTAGGCCTCATGACCTCCTCTCCCACCCATGATGGATATTGATGATCCCAGTCTTGTGTTGTTTTAGTGTAGGAAGCCATTATCTCTGTGAGTTTATCAGTCATGTCATGTCTCATTCTCCATCTTTTACCTTCTTTTTAACCTTTCTTTCTTGGTGTTCCCTGAACTTTGGAGGAGTAGTATAGATGTCTCTTTTAGGACTGAGTATTCAACAATCTCCTGTGCTCAGGACACTGGACAGCTCTAAATTTCTTCATCATCCATGGCACACAGCATCTTCTTGGAGCAAGACTCAGAGCAGCATTATCTATGGATATAAAGATTCATATTTAGGGAGCATAATTCTCTAATTAGTGACCCCTCCCTTCATGTTTCCATTTTATCTTCAAATATATCACATCTAATTCTTTCTTCCCATGTTCTCTTCTGTTCCTCCCTTTCCTCCCTCCCTCCCTTCCTCCCTCTCTCCCTTCTTCCTTCCTTCAAAGTCCAGAAACTAACAAAACAACAGTACTTGGGTCAACATTTGTTTTTGGTCATTGAAGCTGGTATCAGGTAGAGTTCTCTAACCTAAAACATTACAACCTGGTATCTCAATAGTTTTGTAGATACAACACTGAGGGGGTAGGGAGAAATTACCTCTTCGGGGTACAAAGTCTATATAGAACAGCAGTCTCCATGTATAACAATCTGGGAGCAGCAGGCCTTAGTTATTAGTCTTTACATGCACTGATCATTCATCCACACTCACTCATACTTGAATTCTAGAAGAAAGCTTTGTCATCCCTCTTAAGCTATGACAATTTCCCATGAGCCAATTGTTCTTGGAGTCTGTCAAAGGCAAGTAGGTTGTGCTTGTGTCAAAATACATATTCAGTCATTATGTCATATACTCAGGGATTGTTATGGTCAAGGCACAAATGATTCTGTGTGACTTGACCTTTTTTCTATAATTAAAAAGGTAAAATTATATTTAAGACGATAACTCAGAATACAAGTACCACAGAAGAAAATAAAAACAAATATAATAATAGTCAGTTAATTTTTAAGATACTTTATTCTGATTAAAAAGAATTCACAGATAATAGATCATAAAATCGGGGCAAAGAACTCACAGACACTACATGTAGAGCTACAAAACCATGATTTTTGAAGAATGAGCCTTTACAGTCAGTGATGCTATATGACTGTATTACCTTTATCCTGAGTTCCACATTTGAGAAGTTCCCACATGGGCATCAAAAGATACTTATAGTATCAAGTAGTTATTTAGGAAGAAAAGAGAAATGAGCTGTCAAATAAGATCATTTTTAACCACAATTGAATAAGAGATAAACAAGACTAAGTCATGTTTTTTCAACATTTTTTAAATTATTTTCATTTAGGTGTGTATAAATTTATAGTATGTGTGTCCAACTGTTATAAAAGCAAGAGGAAGAGATTGGATATCCTGATGCTGGCAGTGCAGGTGATTGAGAGAGGATACTGACCATCTGCATTAGGCCCTGTGCAAAGGCAGTAAGAACTCATAACAGCTGATCTGTCTGTTCATGAATGAGGCCAAAAGATAAGCTACACTAACACCAATCAACTGCTCTCTTTGGTGATGTAAACCTCTGACCTTTTATCTAATTATAGATTTTTTTATTGGATATTTTATTTATTTACAATACAGATGTCATTCCCTTTCCCCATTTCCCCTTCCTAGAAATCCCCTATGCCATTCCTCCTCCTCCTTTATGCTTTTATACCATTTTAATTACATGTATGTATTAAGGTCAGTTCTAGGTTGAGAGCCTAGGAATACAATAGATGCAAATAGTCAAGGAACAAGCAAGACAATAAATAAACACAAATAGTCAAAGAAAAAGCAAGGCATTAAATCCAATTACATGAACACTCCCGTGATAACTGGTTCTAAGTGCTTATCAGAATGACCAAAAATATCTGAGTCTACTTCCCTGTCCTGGTGCAAGGTCATTTTCATGTCTGAAGCCTATTTCCTTGTTCTAGTCTAAAATTTAGATTCCTGCCTGAAATTTCTTCTTTGTTCTAGCCTAAGATTTCGTTTCCTACCTGAAAGTACTTCTTTGTTCTAGCCTAATGTCAGATTCCTGCCTGAAGACCATTTCCTTGTCCTTGGCCCATGTCAGACTCTTGCCAAGCAGCCCCAAAGGCTCTTCTCCTCTCCCCAGTTTTTATTTTATAAACAAGACTGAGCCTATCTTAGGTCACTCTGTCAAGAATGCCTTCCTTACTCATCATGGAATGTGCATTATCAAAAGCAATGCACTTCTGTCTCAGGTTGGTAAGACTCTGTGCAGAATCTTATCCGTCTTTGGCTTGGCAGCCCGTTAATTTAATAACTCTGTCTGGGGGGGTCCATTTTCAGGTTCAAGCCATGTACTTTGGCTGCCAGCCTTTTGATATAGTTAAAGAAAAGCTTTAACACAATGGGCAGGAATAAAAGTATTCCCAGGAAAAAAAGGGCTAGCCTGATCAAGCTTTATATGCCATTTTTGAAGCTTGACAAAAACCGAAATATTGACCTCAGGCCATGGGTAATTTTATCTGCAATATCTACCATATCAATGCTTAACAGAGAAGCTTTCTTGAAATTCGTAAGCTCCCTATGTATTGTTAAAACTTCCAGAGAGGTGTTCCAAATACACTGCAAGTGTCATTAAACTTCTTCCTAATTATAATGACTACCACTGTAAATTTTTTTCCTTGGAAAAATTAGTTAGAACATCCTACAATGGAAATACACTGAATTATGAAGACATGTCTGCCATCCAGAGCAAGCATTGATTCCTTAATCAACTCCGATTTCATAGCACAACTCCACTTCTCAGAGACTCCCCAAAATGCTTTCAGAGTTACTGTGTGGAGCCAACATTTGTTTCCTTCCCCTTTACAGTTAATTCGTTTGACAATGTGCATCTTTCCAACACCAACATCATGTTGGAATACAGTAACAAAGCATGGAATCTAAACTAGGCTTCTATCTTCTTAGGATTTCTAATGACAATACTGAACTTATCACTTAAAACAATATTTTTTTTGTGCCAAGTTTAATTAGTAAAGTCCTATTAAATTAAAATGCATTATTTACTGGCACAATGCAAAGACTAATATCTTGATTTAATTTTCCATTGCTTATTTCACAGGTAAAATTGTGAAATATTCCAGGTACTCTTTTCAATGTATGAAGATAGACAATTAGTACTTGGGTTGTACACGAAAATGGGATTTCTGTATTGTCTTTTCCAAACAGTCTGTGGAAATTGATGTCTCCACCCAACCTTTCAGAACCCATGTCTCAGTTGCACAGTATAGACCTTTCCATACTTGCACTATTTGTTAGATGTGGTTCTGCATATAATTTTCTCCATTACATGTCCTAATAGAATCTTAATCTCTAATGAGATTTGTGAATTTAAGCATTCCATGAGTCATCATAAGTCACATGCAGATAATCTGGAGCATTTCTGGTTCCAGCCACTTCTAGTTAGTATCTTCTGGGGACAAGAAGGTGACATGGAGTTTCTAGCCTTCACAATTCAATTAGTGCATTTTGCAAACTCCTTGTACACACATGTATAGAGGATTGTCTTCTGCTTTCTTCCAGAACTTGTCAAGTTGACAATTAATTCCAACTATTACATTTGGGTATTACTTTCGGGATCTTCTTGAGATATAACATACCAACCAGGATTTGAGAATATCAGCTTTTCTGTCACATAATTCCACCCCCCCCAGTCACCAGAATATTATCTTTTATTTTTCATAATTTTATCCTGTCATTGATCTTGTTAAGATGATAACTTTATTCCTCATGATCTTTTTTGCCATTGTAATAAAAAGATACATTCTTTGTTTTAATGTTTTGTACAACATTGATAGACATATTAATTTTTTACTTTTATTTTTTTACAGTCCAGTTGTTACTCCCTTCCCAGTCTTCCTCTCCTACAGATCCTCATCTCATTCCTCCTCCCCTCTGTCTCCAAGAGGATGTCTCCACCCTCAACCCCCTCAAGTCTCTCAAGGATTAGGCTCTTTTATTCTTACTGAGGCCAGACCAGGCAGTTCTTGCTGTATATGCATCTGAGGGCCTAGGACTAGCTAGTATATGTTGCCTGGTTGGTGGTTCAGTTTCTGATAGATCTAAGCTTCTGGGTTAGTTGAGACTGCTGGTCTTCCTATGGGGTCACCCTCCTTGTCAGTTTCTTCCACTCTTTTGCATGAGCCTCAGAATTATGTAGCAATCACAATAATTTTATTTTGAAAATGAGACTAATAAAATTTCTGTACATTAATTGTGTTATCATTGAGGACTTTGTCCTTCAACTGTTAACTTGCTTATCAGTAATTTGAGAAATATAGTTCTCCACTTATTTGAAACTCACTGCTGAGATAAATGAGTGTTATACCATATGAGGGCAAATCACATTGACAGTATCTGATATTCATTTGTAAAAATAATTAGACTTATGTATGAGTAGGAGTTAACTTACAGTTATCTTTAAATCTTATAAGAGCTATGTAGTTCAAACTAGAGCTATATTGCCAATAGATGATATTTATAGATACTTAACTTCTAAATCTTGAAAGTAAGTTTACCTTTGAAATAAACATGCCATAGCTAGGATTAGAGATATGTAGATTAAATTTAGAAATTTTGCATGTTACTTTCCTTTAAAAAAGATTTGTCTTAAATTTTAAATACTACATGTTGTATTGAATTAAAATTTGTAAATAAAATTTTTACCCACAGAAAATAACTATAACTTTTACTCATGTATTTGTGTGGTTATGTTTACGTGAGTGCAGTTGCCTGCTAAGTTAGAACAGGGTTTAACATTTTTTTTTTTTTTTGCCAAGCTGTGACTGTTTATTAACTGAGCAGATTACAAAAATACCATGGGTGACACCTCAGTTCATCCATCTAATAAGCCTGTTGATCTGGTCTTCCCTGTTGCCAGTGTCTCCACCTTCTACAAAGTGAGTTGTCTTTTTCTTCATTCCACCTCTTGGGGAAGATAATTTGAAAGGCCACAGGAAGTTATTTGCTTCCTTGAAGCGTTTCCCAACTGTATAGATCTCATGAATTAGATCCTCCATGCAGATGATGCCAAATTTACCAAGGGAGCGAGCAATCAGTGAATTATCTGTCAAGGCAATCCGCTTCTTATTGATTTTGCCATAGCCTCGCTTGTAGATGAGCTCGTTTACTTACTTCAGGTTGGGGTACCACTATGCAATGTACCGTTCCACAATCCTCAGCATGTTAATTGAAGCCTTGTTGAGCTTAACAAAGGTGTCATTGAAGATCTGTTGGAGGCGAAGGAGTTGCAATACCTTGCGGACCTTTGGGCTTACTCCATTGATACCTCGGATTCTGATGACAAACACCAATTTTGGTTCTGTCGGCACATAGAAGTTCCTAGCTTTCCTTGCCATCCTGGCCATCTGAATCTCAGCCCAATACATCTGCCTGTACTCCTTGTGGTAGTGCTTTGCCTTCTCATAGATAAGCTTCCTCCTAGCCTTTAGAAGTGTCTTCAGGGCAAACGTCTTCCTCAGGCTCTTCACCTTCAAATCTGCGAAATTGCTTCGCTTTTTCTTAAGGGTTTCTGGCACAGCCGGAACATTTTTCTTAAGGGATTTTTGTAGAGGGCCGAAGGCACAAATGCAGCATTCGCCATTGCAAGATGGCACTGACATCATGTGTCTGTTACTGGTAAACAAGTGAGCTGCGCATGTGCGAGTGGTAAGGGCACGAATGCAGCTTTCGCCATTACAAGATGGCGCTGACCTCGTGTGCCCCTGCTTCGTAATCAAGCTATGTGCGCATGCGCTGAGGTAAAATGCATGCCAAGTCACGGCCCAGCCCGGGGCGTCATCTAGGGTAATGAGCTAGCAGCCAATCAGGTATGGACATGCCGCTCTGGGGTGTATATAAGCGCCAGCCCTCTGGGGCTCGGAGTCTTTCCTCATTTCATGGTAATAAAGCTGCTGCAGAAGGATTCTGTGTGCCCATGTGCGTTCTTGCTGGCGAGATGATTGCACGGGTCACATCTGGTGCCGAAAACCCGGGAATTCACTATCGCCGGTGCCGAGGAAGACCCTCCGTTCTCGAAAGAGGATCCAGAACTGCAGGTCAAAGGTAAGCTTTGAGAGGCAAGTATCTTGATCTCCCCTGGCTTTCCCCCAAGCATTGGGCATGATAGAAGCCATCCCTGTTGTGATAGTCTTGGTTTTACTTTTTCTTTTGGTTCTGTTTTGTGTTCATCGAAATTGGTGCTGAAAATTTGACGTGGTTGGACACCGTCAGTTGAACGTAGATAAGCCGCTGGGCCTAGGTCTCTGTGTGTAGGTCGCTCGTAGATAAGGGAGTGACATGGGAGCCACACATTCAGTGGTTGTGGCACTACAATCACTGCTGCGGCAACACAACCTGAAGGTGTCCGCAAAAACATTGGAAGGCTTTGTCAAGGAGGTCGATCATATCGCACCCTGGTTTGCTTGTTCGGGGTCGCTTACTCTCACCTCCTGGGACTGATTAGAGGGAGATTTACCGAGGGAGCAGGACCAAGGGAAGTTAAAACCTGGAACTCGCCCTTTGTGGAGGTTGGTGAGATCATGTTTAAGGGATGAGAAATGCCGCGCATCAATCGCTGAAGGCCAGGGGCTGCTTGAGGAACTACAAGATAGAATGTCAGAAACAGAGCGGGATGAAAGAATGGGAGTGAGCAAAAAGGGAGAGAAAGGCCTACATAAGAAAAAAGACCCTCCCACGGGCCCTCGGTCTAGGGAGAGAAAGATAGGAGAAAGGACGCCCTGGGAGAGTGAGATAAGGGCAAAAACACCCTGGGAGAGAAGAGTGAGGAGAGCAAATGTAACCCAGAGAGGAAACCCCTCTATCCGTTAAAGGAATTAGAAACTTTGGGATTAGATAGCTCTGAGACTGAGGAACTCAGCCCCTCTGAGGAGGAGGATCTAGATGAGGAGGCGGCCAGTTATGAGGAGGAGAGATACCACCCTGATGAGAGGCCGTGTTTGAAAAATCAAAACAAAAAGGGAACGAGAGGGAGGAAGGGCCTGGCCCCTCAGCTCGATGTGCCCCTCAGGTCCGTTCCCCCTCCCCCGCATTACACGGATGGGCACAGCTCGGACTCCTTCCTTTCAGTAGAGGACAGAAAAAGCATAACACAGGCCTTCCCGGTGTTCCAAGCTGTGGAAGGAGGCCGTGTCCATGCACCTGTGGATTTCTCGGCCATTAAAGAGCTTGTGGAGTCAGTTAATAAATACAGGGTTGATGCTAATTTTACTATCATGCAACTTGAGAGATTAGCCAATTCAGCCATGACCCCTAGTGACTGGCAAACAGTGGCCAAGGCGGCCCTTCCCAATATGGGACAATACATGGAGTGGAAAGCATTGTGGCATGATGCAGCTCAAATACAGGCAAGAGCCAATGCCACAATGGAGGATGATCAGAGATGGTGGACATTCGAACTTTTGACAGGGCAGGGACTGTATGTTAATAACCAAACAAATTTTGATATGGGGGCATATGGTCAGATTTCCGCCGCTGCCATTAAAGCATGGAAGGCCCTTTCTAAGAAGGGGGAGGCAGGAGGACATTTGACAAAGATATTACAAGCCCCCCAGGAGCCATTCTCAGACTTCATTGCTAGGATGACAGAAGCGGCAGGTAGGATTTTGGAGACCCGGAGCGGGTTAAGCCATTGATAGAGCAATTAGTATATGAAAATGCCTCACCAGAATGCAAGGCAGTCATTACCCTAGAAGAAGCAAAGGGCTGACAGACTGGATAAAAATCTGCCGAGGACTTGGAGGCCCACTAACTAATGCTGGTCTCGCTGCAGCCATCTTGCAAAGCCAGAACCGCCCAGGTCCCGGGGTACGTAAGGTCTGTTATAACTGCGGCAAACCGGGTTATTTAAAGTGGGAATGCCGTGCTACCATGCCAAAGAAAACTCATGGGCTTTGCACTAAATGTAAGAAAGGCTATCATTGGGCCAATGAATGTCGTTCGGTTAGGGACATTCAAGGAAAAGTTATTCAGCATGATCCCTCCCCAGCAGAAAAGGATGAAAGTACTCCAAAATACGGGTATCAGGGCCCCAGGTCTCAGGGCCCAAAGAAATATGGGACACAGGCCTACCACTGGAGGACACCTCTAGTCGCAGAGCTACAAGAGGCTCCGCAGGATTGGACCTCCATTCCACCACCCAATTCTTATTAATGCCACACGTGGGTGCGCAGCATATTCCAGTTGATTTTAAAGGCCCCCTGCCTGAAGGAAGTGTAGGTCTTATTTTAGGTCGGTCCTCTCTCACCTTGAAAGGGCTGGTAGTTCATCCTGGTGTAATAGACCAAGATTATACCGGGAACTTCAAGTTCTCTGTTCTAGTCCACAAGGCATATTTTCCATCTCCCCTGGGGATAGGATTGCTCAATTAGTTATTCTTCCAAGTTTACATAATTATTTCCCATCAGCCGGGGTGCCTAGAGGTGCTAACGGGGCTTGGTTCTTCAGGATCTGACTTTGCTCACCTGGTAGTTGATCTTAAAATTAGACCCACCTTACAATTAATGATAGAGAGGAAGAATTTTATAGGAATTTTGGACACAGGAGCTGATAAAAGCATTATTTCCTCCAACTGGTGGCCTAAGGCATGGCTGGTTACACAATCATCCCATTCCCTACAAGGACTGGGATATGAGGCCAGCCCTGCAGTCAGTTCACGTTCCTTGACCTGGCAGGCACCAGAGGGTCAAACAGGAAGTTTCATACCTTATGTGCTTCCTCTCCCCTTAATCTCTGGGTAAGAGACATTTTACAAGGCCTAGGATTAATGTTAACTAATGAATACTCTCAACAAACTGTTGATATCATGAAGCGGATGGGATATAAGGAAGGAAAAGGCCTTGGCAAAAAGGAACAAGGAAGGTTAACACCCAATCTCACAGGAAAGTAATACAGGAAGACAAGGATTGGGTTTTCTCTAGTTGCCAATAAGGGTTCTATGCCCATACCCTGGCTTACGGAGAAGGCCGTGTGGGTTCCTCAATGGCCCCTATCCTCTGAGAAATTGGAAGCCGCTACAAGGCTGATTGAAGAACAAGTACAGCTTGGTCATTTAGAGCCCTCCACCTCTCCTTGGAATACACCTATTTTTGTCATAAAAAAGAAATCAGGAAAATGGAGACTTCTCCATGATCTAAGGGCCATTAACGCGCAAATGTGGCTGTTTGGCTCAGTGCAACGAGGCCTGCCTTTGCTCTCTGCTTTACCCAAGCAATGGAGGATAATAATTATAGATATTAAGGATTGTTTCTTCTCCATTCCCCTACACCCACAAGATAGGCAAAGATTTGCATTTACCTTGCCTGCGGTTAATCACCTTGAACCAGATAGAAGATATCAGTGGAAAGTTTTGCCTTAGGGCATGGCCAATAGTCCTACCATGTGTCAATTGTATGTACAAATGGCCCTTGAGCCAGTTAGGAAACAATTTCCCTCCTTGTTATTGATCCATTTTATTGATGACATTCTTAGCTAGTTTGCAAACCTTATACCCCCTATTAATTAAAACGTTGGGACAATGGGGCCTACATATTGCCACAGAAAAGGTTCAAATTTCAGAAATACTGTCCTTTCTAGGAACAGTTATTTACCCGGAGAAAATAGTTCCTCAGAAATTAGAGATTCGCAGAGACCATTTACATACCTTAAATGATTTTCAAAAATTATTAGGTGATATAAATTGGTTAAGGCCATTTTTAAAAATTCCCTCTGCTGAATTAAAACCTTTGTTTGACATTCTGGAAGGGGATACCCACATTTCCTCACCAAGGGCCTTAACGCCGGCTGCGAACCGTGCCCTGCAAGTGGTGGAAAATGCCCTACAGAATGCTCAATTAAAACGTATTGATGTAACCAAACCTTTTGACTTATGTGTTTTTAAGACCAGACATTTACCAACTGCCATGTTATGGCAGGATGGGCCCTTACTATGGATCCATCCTAATGCATCCCCTGCAAATATTATTGAATGGTATCCAGATGCAGTTGCTCAGCTTGCCCTTCGTGGGCTAAAAGCAGCCATTACCCATTTTGGAAGGGAACCTAAGGTTTTAATAGTGCCATATACTGCACATCAGGTTCAAATATTAACTGGTATCTCTGATGCTTGGGCGGTGTTGGTCGCCTCCTTTAATGGTCAAATAGATAATCACTATCCTAAGCATCCCATTTTACAATTTGCCTTAACTCAAGCTATTGTGTTCCCACATATTATATCTCAGAAGCCGCTCCCAGAGGAGTGGTTGTTTACACAGATGGGTCTAAAACAGGTGTGGTGCCTATGTAGTTAATAATAAAGCCACAGCCAAACAATACCATGAGACCTCACCTCAAGTCGTGGAATGCTTGGTAGTATTAGAGGTTCTTGAAACCTTTCCAGGCCCTTTAAATATTGTTTCAGATTCCTTTTATGTAGTAAATGCAGTTAAAGTTCTGGAAGTTGCTGGACTGATTAAGCCTTCTAGTAAGCTTGCAGCAATCTTCCAAAAGATTCAGTTTACCTTGGCCAAAAGAAGGTTTCCTGTTTTTATTACACACATTAGGGCTCACTCAGGTCTACTGGGGCCAATGTCCCGCGGAAATGTCCTGGCGGAACGAGCCACAAAGTTAATAGCTGTTGTCCTAGCTCCAAAGTTAACCGTAGCCAAAGATTTCCATAAAAGATTTCATGTGACCGCTGAGACTCTACGTCGGAGATTTGACATAACCAGAAAAGAGGCTAGAGATATAGTAACTCAATGTCAAAATTGCTGTCAATTTTTACCAGTGCCTCATGTAGGAATTAATCCACGAGGAATTCGGTCACTACAGATTTGGCAAATGGATGTTACTCACATCCCATCCTTTGGCAAATTGCAATATTTACATGTTTCCATTGACACTTATTCTGGAATTATATTTGCTTCCCCATTGGCCGGAGAAAAGGCGGCCCATGTTATTCAGCATTGCCTTGAGGCATGGAGTGCCTGGGGAAAGCCTAAAATGCTTAAAACGGACAATGGGCCAGCTTATACTTCTCAGAAATTTGGACAATTCTGCCGCCAAATGGAGGTAACCCACCTAACAGGTCTACCATACAATCCTCAAGGACAAGGCATTATAGAACGGGCTCACCGCACTCTCAAATCCTATTTAATAAAACAAAAAGGGGGAGTCGAGGAACCTCTACCCTCAGTGCCACGAGTCACCGTTTCTATACCACTCTTTACTCTCATTTTTTGAATCTGGACAGCCAAGGCCACACGGCAGCTGACCGTCATTGTCTAGAGCCTGACAAGCCAAAAGAGATGGTCAAATGGAAAGATGCTTTGACAGGACAATGGAAAGGCCCGGATCCTATTTTAATAAGATCCAGGAGAGCTGTTTGTGTTTTTCCACAGGAAGAAAACAATCCATTCTGGCTTCTGGAGAGGCTGACAAGAAGAGTCCTGGAATCGCAAGATGACTCCGTGGCGCCCCCCTCAGCTGGTGATTCCAGTCCTTGCTCTGATTCTTCAGACCTGGGTTCCTAGTATTAACGGGGACCAATGATGGGCAATTTTATCAGTGTTTCCAAAGCCTATGCCTGTTAGACATGATGCTGTAGTTTTCCCAAGATTCTTTACCACCAATAAGGCCCTCGGACTCCCCTATCTCTCCTTTGATGAAGAGGAAGCTTCCTTGGGGGAGGCACGCTTGCTAAAAGAGCAGGGCTCCTTATGTTTTAGAACTGACGTTAGCGATCAAGGCGGTGACTGCATCCCTCTTAGCAAAAGGACCCTCGGGTGGTTTGTGGGCACTGCAGATAATGGAGGAAAAGGACAAGTTAGTTACAAGTCCACAGAGAGAGGAGGAGATGGTTCAAACACTTCAGATGTCACCTGGGTACAGCAGCAAAAGGTAGTTTGGATAAATTGTACATTCCTTCCTCCAGACTTTAATAATACTGATCATCCTCCTCAACCTAAAATTGCCCCCTCATGCATTGAGGACGATCTGGAGGAGGTCTTGCCCCCCTGGTCCGACTGTCAAACCAGAATTACGGAGTGGGCGGAGGAGAATAAAAAATTTACCTTCTCTCCTAACATGATGGTTGATCCTGAGGAAGAATTTGTAATAAAAAGGGAACCCTTTATACAAGATATTAGAATGACGCCCTTTGATAAATGGGTGCTCTGTGGTATCAATGGCAGCTGCACAGATCTTTCCCCACTGGCCTTTGTTCAGGGAGGTGCCATGGGCGTTTCTACGGTTGATATCAGCACTAATTACACCGAAATTGGTGCAGCTGGGGAAACAAAAACTTATGTGAATTCAACACAATGGATTACAGCCTGGAATAAGATCATAGTTAATCATACTGGTTATGCCCCCACTCCAGTTTGTGTTTATCCTCCTTTCTTGTTTATTTTGACTAATCGATCCTTTGATTATTGCACCAACAGTACTTGTTGGATGTCCCAATGCTGGAGTACCCAAAAATGGACAAAAGCTATGTTTGCCAGAATCCCACGTTGGATCCCTGTGCCTGTTGAGATGCCATCTGCTCTGTCCCTTTTTAGGCAAAAACGGAATTTTGGAATAACGGCCGCCATAATAACTGCCATTTCTATTAGTGCAGTGGCGGCGACAACGGCTGCAATTGCCATGTCAACTACAGTTCAAACAAGTACTACCTTAGATCAATTGTCCGCTACAGTGGCGGATGCTGTCAACCAACAGACCTCTGCCAGTGCCCAATTGAAAGGAGGCATAATGACTCTCAATCAACGCATTGATTTGGTAGAGGAAAACATGGCCATACTTTTCCAGCTGGCACAACTAGGTTGTGAAAGGAAGTTAGGGGCTCTTTGCATTATCAGCATTCAGTTTGAAAATTTTACGTGTGCTGCTAATTTGTCTTGAGAACTCTCTCACTATCTTGCAGGAAACTGGTCAGAAGGTTTTGATGCCATTTTGGAGAGGCTTTGGGCAGCGGTGGTAGCCATTAACTCAACGCGAGTGGATCCCTCCATCGCAGAGGGACTCTCCTCCTGGATTTCTTGGCTTTCTCTTTCTTTAAAGAGTGGGTGGGAGTAGGCCTGTTTGGTGCAGCCCTATGCTGTGGATTAGTGTTCATGCTATGGTTGGTCTGCAAACTCAGAGCTCAACAGAAACGTGACAAGGTTGTCATTGCCCACGCGCTTGCTGCTCTAGAACAAGGCTCATCCTCTGACATTTGGCTGTCCATGCTAAAATCATCAGTAGTAGCAACCAGACCCCTCAGCCGTTGCACCCCAAGGGCTTGACCCATTGCACTGGGACGATGAGAGGTCCTGGTCTGATCAATCCTGGCTTGTCTACCTACAGTGTCTGAATCAGGTACAACCAGCCCTTGCACCCCTAGGAGTTATCTCCATTGCACAGGGATGGGTGGTTGTCACTCTTCCGGTTCTCCTTGGCCTTTGCACCTAGAGGCCTTGCTGCCATTGCACCTGGAAGGCAGGGAGAACCAGCCTAAACAATTAGTCCTTGATCGCTTGTTCCCCCTTTGAGAAGGAAATTGCTTGATCGGGCTTACGTTTTGGGAATGCGACTCAGCACTGCTCAGCCTAGACAGAAGAATATGATTTTCTTATTAAAACAATAAAGGGGGAGATGTAGAGGGCCAAAGGCACAATTGCAGTGTTCGCCATTGCAAGATGGCACTGACATCATGTGTCTGTTACTGGTAAACAAGTGAGCTGCGCATGTGCGAGTGGTAAGGGCGCGAATGCAGCTTTCGCCATTACAAGATGGCTCTGACCTCGTGTGCCCCTGCTTCGTAATCAAGCTATGTGCACATGCACTGAGGTAAAATACGCGCCAAGTCACGGCCCAGCCCAGGGCGTCATCTAGGGTAATGAGCTAGCAGCCAATCAGGTATGGGCACGCTGCTCTGCGGTGAATATAAGCGCCAGCCCTCTGGGGCTCAGAGTCTTTCCTCATTTCATGGTAATAAAGTTGCTGCAGAAGGATTCTGTGTGCCCGTGTGCGTTCTTGCTGGCGAGACGATTGCGCGGGTCACAGATTTTGGCACAGCAGGAACCTTTTTCTTAAGTGTTTCTGCCACACTGGCAACCTTCTTTTTCTTCTCTGGAACAGCCTCCATGGTTTCAGCTGGAAAAGGAGAGCGGGTTTAACATTTTCTAGAGCTGGAGTTACAGCATATATGAAGTGCTTGGGTTCTGGGATTAGAACTCAGGTCCTCTATGAAAGCACCAAATATTATTGACCACTGAGCCATGCTACAGAACCTAAATTATACATTTTAGTTACACATTGCATAGTCTTTTCTCCAATCTCCAAATTGCATACTGTCTGGCAAAATGAATTATTCACTGGTGAAGTCCTAACTCTTTAAAGAACACTAAACAGTGGGTAAGTATTCAGAACAATTAGGGGAGTGAGTTAAATAACTCTTTTAAACTCTGACACCTGAGGTTTGTAGGGCTGCCTCCATTTACATGAAGAAAGATGAAATTAAACTCAGATAGCAAAGTTTCTCAATAAAATCAAGCAGGGGAACACAACTGAAGACACTTTGCCATGTGCGGCTTGTAGCCATTGATGCCACATGCACCTTGCAGCTGGGGGCACTAAACAGCAAAACAAGATATGTAAGAAAAACAAGATGCTTATCAGAGTGTGCTCAGCTGTTGTGGGCTGTTGAAAACAAGTCTCTTGTCAGGGTATATGGCTCGAGATACCTGCAAAGATGATAGCCACTTTCTGCTAGGAATCAGCTCCCAACAGGTCCCCCTTTAAAATTTTTTATTTTTCAAAAGGGAAGGCTGGGAAAACTTACAGAAACCATGCCTGCCTTAGGTTGGAACAAAGAACCCCAGCCTCCCTTTCCCATCTTTGGATACTCAACAGCCATTGATTGAGATCCTGTCTTAGGATGGTGAGGCCTCCCAGTTAGGGGAAAGGGTCTTGAGGTGTTCTTTTACCCATCATTGACTATCCCGCTTAGCGTGTAAGTTAGGGTTAATCCTCGTCAGTCTTTGATGACAGAGGTTTTATAGTCCCTACTTCCAGCCTGTAATAATGGACCTGTATTGGTTTCATTTGAATAGCGTCTATCTGTTGTGGTACAAAAGCCATCAGTCTGTTGAACAGCATGAACCCAAGAGACAAGAGACTTAACAGTGCCTGAATGGTTGGTATAAAAGCAACACTCTTTTTAAATGGCAACACACAATTCCCTCTGTTGAAAGAGTAAAAAGGTCTAAGCTTTGTACCTACAAATTTTGAATAAGAAAAAAGTTATACCAATAAAACCCTTGAATTTGCATCAGCTTAGTAACAGTTATACAGATTTCTACCAATAGATTATGGCTGTGTAATCAATTTTAGCTCTTCTTCCCTGTTCCAATAAAACCATTATTTTTCCCTAGAAAGACAGCCTAATGTTAACCACCTCAGTTCCCAAGTCCAGGGAATTGGGGCGCCGACTCTTCATTAACTTCTTCAAGCTGATTATGGGCTTTGAGATATTAGAAGAGGGATGAGGGGAAGGGCAAATTGATAAGCCTTCTGATGTCTGTCTTAACTGCATCCAGTTGGAAGTCCAGGACATCAGTGGACATGCAGGTGACAAGAAGATTCATTCACCAAGACTGTGTATTCTGTAATATACAAATTTCAATACAAATTTTCATATCAAGATAATTATTTTGTTTGATTCTCTGGAATCTAGTCTTCTGGAGGCCTACCTCTGTCATGTCTGATCCATATAATTCTGGAAGATATAACTACTACCTTAATGACCTCTTTGGAAAACACATAGAAAAATCTTTTTTCCCAAATCTGCCTATCCTTGAGCCAATAACCAGAAAAACCTTTACACCGACCTTTTATCCAGAGGAAAAATATAACTACACAACTCAGAATCACACTTATTTTGAAAGTTAAATCAATCTAATATAACTGATTAACACTATCTTTCTGTTCAGCTCTCTGCCTAGAGCAACCTTCTATTTATCTATTTATCTGTTTGGCTCTCTTGACTTAGAGCAGCCTGCAATTTACTTATCACATCTTTAAAGCCTTTTTTATCTGTTCCTGCTGACTTATTTCTGGCCCCATTTTCATTACTATGACCTACTGTTCTCAACATGGCAGGTTCCAGCTGTGATCACCTTTGTTTCACTTCTGAATTTTTGGCAAACCTTCTTGTCCCTCACTGGGTCTCTCATTCTTGCTGCCTCATGTTGAGTGCTACTACCAAACCAGCTCCATAAGTCAACAGGTTCTCCAGCACAGGAGTGAGGATGCACACTTCCAATTTCTGCAGTGTCCTTCATTGTATCCCGCTTACTGGAGCTTGAACGCTGAGGTGCCAAGATGTAATGACCTGTTCGGGTCAGTCAAAAGGGTCTCCAGCACAGGAGTGAGGATTCACGCTTCCAATTCCCATGGTGTCCTTCACTGTACCCCGATTACTGGAGTTCCAGCATTGAGTTCCACTATGTAGCGAGCAGTGTCTATCAAGAGAGAGAGAGTGGGGATGGAAGGTCAAGAGACTCAAAGAATGGAGACAAGACAGAGTCTGATCAAGTCACCTTTATTGAAAAGAAATTCTGGGTATTTATACACTTTACCACGTGCCTTGCCCTCATGGACAAGCAGGGGAACACAGCTGAAGGCACTTTGCCATCTGCCTTGTAGTCGTGGATACCACGTGCGTCTTGCAGTTGGGGGCACTAAACAGTAAAACAAGGTATGTGAGAAAAGCAAGATGTTTATCAGAGTGTGCTCAGCTGTTGTGGGCTGTTGAAACAAAATCTTTTGTCAGGGTATATGGCTTGAGATGGCTTTAGATGGCTGCAAAGATGATAGCTGCTTTCTGCTAGGAGTTGGCTCCCAACACAATTGTATTTCACTTCTTCAAATATTGATAATTATAAAGATAGAATTTTTATTAAAATGAAAAGCTGTTATTTATGAAGAAAAATTAAAAATGTAACTTACACATCTCCTGTATAATTTTATATTTAAGAATGTAATACCCTTAAAAAAACAAAAAATAAAACAAACAAACAAAAAAACAAAAACCCAAAATACCCTGAAACATCTGTACAGTTGTTTTAGTTATTTTTTTGGTTTGGTTTGGTTTTTGGTTTTTCTTTGTTTGTTTTTAATGCTTTGAAATACAGCTTTTTAAATTTAGGTAAATACAAGGCACAGCAATCAAAGACTCATAAATTAGAAGTTTTATGTGTATAAGCTTTAACCTTTTCTATATTGTAATGCTTAATTGTGATAAACAGAAAAATGTCCCATATACATGGTTAAAACTTACAACTTTTGAACTGCTGGGAGCCGACCCTGGCTTGGTGGGAGAAGGTGCTTCTTCTTTCTTCTCCTCTGGTCAGTTCTTCTTGAGGCAGCCAGGGGTATAGGAAGAGCGTAGGCAGGGGAAAAGACCTAGGGTTAGACTACTGTAGCTGGCCTGCCCTCTGGTATCCTCTGTCCAGAAACTGCCTTTTCTGGCAATTAACACCTCAGCCAGGGACAGCAGAGGATTAGGCAAATGACCTTTGTACTCTCTGCAGAGTACAGAGGCTCTATCTTAGGTCTGTTAGTTTGAGGTTGCAAGAAGAAAAGACACTTAAAGAAGTTATCATAGTTTATTACTAAGTGTAAAAAGTTTCCTATGAAAGCTATCTAAGAGACAAGATGGAATGGTCCTAAGTGGGGAAAGGGAAAAAATTCTAACATGGGAAAAAATTCTAAGTGGAGAAATTCTAAGCAGTGAAGAAAGAAGAGGAGAGAAGAGTGAAGAGAGCGCTGCTAACGAACGTCCCTTTGTCTTAAACATCTTACAGAGTACATGATCACATGTTACAAAGTTTATCACAAGTTCACACCAAAATTCAAATCATAAATTGAATTAGAAGTTTACAACAGAAAATGTTTACATGCATATCCATTAGGAGTAATTATCTGACTAAACATCCATCACCTGTCTAACTCCATAGGTTCACCATATAATGTTTACCTCAGATGCCATAGGTTGCTAAATAAAAGTGCCAAGTTCTAGATTTAGTATAATTGCCCTTAGGTTTTTGGTCAGATTCATCCCATAGAACCACCATTCCTCAAAAATAATATAGCCTCTTTTCATTGCTCTTAGTTTCCCAGCAGAACTTGATAATGAAGCAGAATTGCTGATGATACCCCATATGGTGAACACAGGTCACAGGGAAATTAAGTTTGTACTGACCAGAAATTGTAGTCTTTAGGTTGGCTTTTATAGTACAAGAAGGTGAAGTGTGGGCTGCTGGATGCACAATGTTGTCACAAGTCTCAATAATAAACTGTAATAACGACCATCATGGGATGATATGCCATAGATATGGGATAGATAAAATAGGAGAATGAATGTTATTGGGGCAATTGTCTGCTTTCTTATTGTATTTAAAGCCCACTATATAAAAGAAAACAGATGCATTTTATTTCAAATCTGGACAAGAACATACGGTAGGGAAGTTCAAAGGACCTAAGAAAGGAACCTATCATTAGTCTTCTATGTGGACATAGTATCAAATTGCCTCTAAATTGTTATCTCTATAGATTAGTGTAGTTCCTAGATCTCATTAGAGAAGTTCATTATGCAGTAGACATAAGTTAATAAATAAATTCACATCTGTTCAAAATACAAAGAAGAAAAGGCAGTGGAGGAATCAACTGCTAATAAAATATCTTTATCACACACTCTTCCCAGGGTTCAGGGACCATTGTGGAACAGGAGACAGAAAAGTAGTATAAGTCAAAGGTTGAGGAGAACTGTAACAAAGCAATGCCCAATTTTTTAAAATGACACTGCTTCCCATATGTAGAGGGTTATGGGGTCAGTAATCCATTATGGATGGGCATCCTGCCAGTGGCTGCTATAATATTTTTGTGAGAAAAAGTCAATAACATATGCATATCTATGGAGGTAAGTAAGGTGATGCTTGGTTGATGTAGGCTAAGGCTTAGGTTACATAAAGATATTCAGATATTTGTCCACAATTAACACCTGTGATGAAAAAACTGGTCTCACTTTCTAAATGAAACAGAAGTTCTCTATCAGGAATTCTTTATCATGGAACACTTGGTGGTCCCATACAAATGCTTGTCTCATAAGAACGTCAAAATGTTCATTATGTAGAGAATACCACCAAGCATTAGTGAGTGGGAAATGGTATTACAAATTTAGATTATTATACTAGTTACAATGAAAAGGTAAAAACCCAGTCTACATTTGTATGGACTAAAAATCAGTGATGATTGTAAAGTACTAAATCTAGAGTTTGAGGAAATGTACTTGGTGCTGAATGTATATTTGCCATGTACAGACACCAAAATGTAGACATGTACAGTGAGGTCAATGTAGACCAAATGTCCTACTTTAAAAACAAAAACAAAAAAGCAATTTTTAAGGTATAGTGCTAATATTGAATGGAAGACTCAGGTTTATCCCTGTTTTCAGTCTTTGTTCACTTGTCTGATTACTTGGTCCCGTGTCTTTTACTTTATTGGAACATACAGAGATAGTCATTTATTTATTTAAAAAAGCTTCCATTCTTCTTTTCCTTGCCAGCAGATGAGATGGAAATATAAAATGTGGGATAGGACCAAAACTTTGATAGCATTGTATGTCTAGTTTTGTATAGAGATAAGATGATGAGCATGTGAAAAATGATGTATTTGAATATTCACTCACTACTCTCATTCCAGGAACAATGGTGAACATTATGCACTGTTCACCTTAAACCTGGATGAAGTCCTCCATTTAAAAATATTACTAATAAGAACACATTAATGCAATCTCTAAAATGTCTTATATATTATTGTCAACATATTAGCAATTTTTATTAACTTAATATATATTTATTGCTTGTGACAAAGAGTCTTAATATACCCTTGGCTGGCTTGAAACTGTGCATGCCAGGATAACCTCAAAGTGTGGATGAACTTCTTGTCTGTTCACCGAAGAGCTAGATTCCTAGATGTGTGCTACTGTGCACAACCTCATCCAGAATTTGCCATTATGTTTATTACTTAAGAAAAATTTAATTCATTGCCACTAAAAGAAAATTGTGATAAGAAAGTAATTTAAGATCACTGCAAAAACAATACACCCAGAAATGTTCACCATTCTATAGAATTCAATATTCATACATCCAGGGGACATAAAAATGCTATTTGTATATTATTTAATATCAGCCCTAGAGTGGGATTAGAAAATACCAGTACCATTTATTTCAGTCTGTTCAGTTCCTTCACATAGTCATAAATAATACAAAATGTATTCTTTCTGGTTTTTAAGGAACTGTATAGATTTGTAATTGTAACAGTCAAGGTGTTACAGTTTAATTTAAAATTGTTATTGAAAGAATTTATTTAGCTTATTTGTTTTAGCTCTCTTAGACAATATTATGAGGCTATCATCGTTTTTATTCCTCTACAATAAAAATACAATGTGACCCTTCCCTCTACTTTCAATCTTCCTTTGAAAACATTTTTAAAAAACCCACTAATTTTTTCATGCCTGCACTACACAGTTTATGCTCAAAAGACCATATATAGCTTTCACTTACAATAGTGAATAAACCTCATGAAATATATTTTGAGGATTAAAATTTTCATATATACAAACTATAATAAAAACATATTCTTCAAACCCATACTAAGATCACTAAAATAGGAGCACACATGGAGACACAAGAAAAGACTTGAAGTTGAGGCTGCACTGCAAGTTAGCCACTCTTCTGAAATAAATGTGCCTCTTATTCCTATAAAAATCCAAGTATCATCAAATTAAAAGGTAAAAGAAGTCAAAGAAATTTCATTCATATCAGGAACAAGACAAAGCTCTCTACTTTTTCCATATCTATCCAGTATAGTGCTTGAAGTTCTGGATAGAGCAATAAAACTACTGAAGGACATCAACAAGATACAAATTGGAAAGAAAGAGGTCAAAGTATTGCTATTAGCAGATGATATGATAGTATAAATAAGCAATCCCCAAAGTTCTAGCAAGGAAGTTCTAAAGCTGTTAAAGAAATTCAGTGATGTGAGTAGATAAAACATTAAGTAAAAAAAAAAAAAATCATTGGACCTCCAATATACAAAATGAAAGCTGAACTGAGAAAGGAAACAACCCCCTTCATAATAGCCAAAATAATGTAAAATATCTTGGTATAACTCTGACCAAATTACCCCAGGTTAAGTGAAAGATTTGTATGACAAAAGCTTCAAGTCTTTGAAGAAAGGAGTTGAAGAAGACAGTAGAAGATGTAAAGATCTCCCATGTAATTGGATCAGTAGAATCAGTGAAAAATGGCCATGTTACCAGAAGCAATCTAGAGAATCAATGTAAACCCCATCACAATTCCAACACAATTTTTTGCATACATTAAGAGAACAATATTCAACTTCATATGGAAAAACAAAATTCCAGGCTAGCTAAAACAATTGCAAACATTAAAGAACTTTGAGAGATATCAATATCTTTCAAGCTATATTACAAACTATAGTAGTAAAACTCAAATGGTATTGGCATGAACCATACATGTTAATCAAAAAACAGAACTGAAAACCCAGAAATAAATCTACATACCTACAGATGCCTATTTTTTTGAAAAAAGAAAAAGAAACAACAACAAAACAGAAATATACAATGGGAACAAAAGCATCTTCAATGAATAGTGCTGGTCCACTTCGATGTCAACATATGAAAATGCAAATAGATCTATACTTATCACTCTGAATACTATTTTTTTTGTTTCTTTTACTATGTTCTGCCACTAAATTCAGATACAAAATGATCTCCCTCTGGTTATGATATTAGTTGCAGTAATCTCCAACCCAAATAAGTCCTTGTAAAATACACAACCCAGTTATTATATCTATAAACTGTATGCTTAGATTGGGCAAATCTACCTCTACACTGTTCTATTTCCCAGCTATGAGAATCCTTGCTATGTGCTGACTCTCCAGATCATGTGGTTCTACTCCATCTTCCTTTCCCCTTCATTTTCTTCCATTCTTCTTCCCTTCCCCAATCTCCAAGACCTCTAGTTACACCTTTCCCTTCCACTGTGGAATCACAAGCTCTAACTTTTATTTGACCAGTTAGACTAGAAGAAGGTTCACATGAAATCACTTGAGTATGTGATCCACTCCTTGCCTGGGTAGCCCATCTTGAGGAGCAGAATTAACATCAGAATACACACAACACCAGGTAACCCACAACTTTCCCACTTTGATCCAATTAAAAGGATCTTTCTTTCATATAAATTGAGCAAACCATTAGAATTATGTAAATTATAAAGTATAGGATACAGTCTATCATATTTGTCAATTTAGATAAAGCACTCTGCTATCTATCTTAACTTAAAGAGCTTACAATACTATTCATTAGCTATGTTCTTGTTTTAGCTTGTGTTACCATTTGAAAATAATCTTCTAAGATCTATATCATCTCTCTCAATGCTAAACAACTTGAGTTTGTCTATGAGACTATAAGTAGTCTTCAACCTGTCAGAAATTTGGGAATGATTTAAATATTACCTAAAGGAAGCACAAAATATAGCTTCCAAAACTTAACAAATTTGTAGAGACGTCTGACTTCTGGAACAGTCCCTCATTCCTCAAAATGTCTTTCCTCCTCTGGCCTAGGATCACCTTTGTACATCAGAATTATGAAGTACTGTTTACTCTGTCTTGACAGAACTGTCAGTCAACTATTCCACATAATATGTCCTTTCCCCAGAAATTAATTTTGTCTGTAGATGAATTAAGGCAATTCTTGCACAATGTATATCTTGCTAAAATGGAAGGTACTTCATTGATGCTCAATTTCTTTTTTCAACCAAGAATGGGGTGCTGTCAGGAGCAGACATGTCAATTGTCAAATGATGTTTAATAATGAAATGCCCTTAAATTTTGTATTCCATGGACTTTTGGCACTTCTCAAAATTACCTATGTAAAGTATATCTGAACTATTATACCCTAACTATTCTTAATCCCTTCTATTTGAGTAAATTGAAAAACATTTTATTATAATTAAATCAGAATCTAATATAGCCATGAGTATACTATCTGGCCCTTAACTTGTATTATTTAATCATCCGAAATAGTTTGTAATGGCAGTTATTAGAAGAACTGTGTCTAAGCCTTGTATTCTTAGATGAGTTTTATAGGCATAATGCCTATCAAAGAGTAACAATATTAATTTCAAATTTTCTGTCAATATAAGAAATTTACACCAATGAAAACCTTAAATCTGTATCAATCTATAAATTCTGTACCAATGTAAAATTATAACTTCAATATATATTAACTATAAAGATTTCTACCAATGTAAGATATGGCTATACAATGTTTTAAGAATAAATTTGATAACCTATCCCTACTTGTGTAGTCCCCTAATTTCTATTATATTACTATATCATCCCTTTTTTTTCTACTCCCCATTACCTAAGAAGGAAAAAAATGAGAAGAGGAAAGGAATGTTAGAAATCTCTGAATCTAAGCTCTCTATTTTCCTCCATGTCCAAAGTTACAACATTTGTAAATTATCCCTTAAAATGATGACATATCTATAATTCATAAAATAACCAGAACCATCTACCCCAACCTGAGAGACCGGGATGACCATCTTCTTTTGCTTGCTTCTAACTGAATTGGGGTGAATATTCCTTTCTTGAGGCACAAAGCAAAATAGAAAAATTGATTTTGTCAAAGAAGTTCCTTGCTAAGAGTTTAACTTTTTGAAGCTGTTTCTTTCTAAAATTCTTAAAGGGCATCTATTATGGTAACTTTTGTATTTATCAGATAATTAGGAAAAAAGTATAAAGAGGATGATTCTTTTCATGTATCTACCAATATCTAACACTCTAATCATCACCAGGTTGAAACTATCCTATTTTATTTAATGTAACATTTTAATAATATCCAGTCATCCTTGTCAGTATCTATTTATATCTTCTTTTATCCTTTTATACTACTGTAGATTACTTCTTGCAGATCTTTAATTACCTCATGCCTAAGTGTTTCATTTTATATATATGGTCATATATCTTGTATTGTTTGCACTTCTAAATTCCAATTGACAATTGTTGCCATGGTGAAAATGATTCAAAGTTGTATAATAAAATTGTATCTTGCAACTTTGACACATCATGCAGTGGTTCAGAATGTTTAATTGACTTACTAATGTCATAGGAATCATGTCACCTGTGAAAAACTGTATTGATGGTTTGAATAAGTGTCAAGAGCCCTGACTCTTATCTGTCATGAGCAGGCTATTGATAAGGTTTTAGTATCCCCATGGGAAGAGAACCCCATGGGAAGAGAAGAGACATGTCTTTCTCTGCTCAGGGATCATATGCTGGATTTGACTGTGAGATTGTCAGCTACTCAAGAGGGAAGATTGATTACACCAGAGACAAAGGTTTTGGCATTCAATTGCTCTTTAATGATACATAGCAGACAATATTTTATTACCAATGCTAAGGCAATTGCCACAAGAAGAAATTGCCACATTTCCTTTGTATTGCCTCTAACAATATCGGTACAATAAACACAACTAATAAATTTCTAATTACCAAAGAAATAATAGCAATAAATACATCATTCAGTCATGACTTATACGACCTGAGTCCTTATGATAATCTCCATTACAGGTCTGGAGTCCATGAAGGTGGGGTCAGGCTGTGGCTTCCAGCTAATTGAATTGCTAATTTGACCTCATAGGGTGCTTGAAGTTGGGGCTTGGCCACCAGTCTCTCAGTTAAGTCTTTGATGAGTGGCTGTTCAGCACTTGGGAGGCAGAGGCAGGCAGATTTCTAAGTTCGAGGCCAGCCTGGTCTACAGAGTGAGTTCCAGGACAGCCAGGGCTACACAGAGAAATCCTGTCTCAAAAAACCAAAAAAAAAAAAAAAAAAAGAAAAAGCTTGTTCTGAGGATCAGGTTGGCCAGTCATGGCTACAAGTGTGTGTGAAGTGCTCTGATTGAGCTCCCCTTTTATGTTTATTTAGCATTACTGCGGATGTGCAGGGCAGATAACCACACGTGTCTGGTTATCACAGCACAACTTCACTTCCAGACTTGTCTTTACAAGTACTAGACTTGTTTCTACAAGTACTTTACTTCCAGACTTGTCTCTATAAGTTTCCTATTACAAAATGGAGATGGTCCTATTAAGGGCCTGCTCCTTACAATGAGGATGATTCCATAGGCTCCTATATTTGAAATGTTGTTTTGCAGTTGGTGGAACTGTTTGAGAATTAGGAGGAGGTGTTGGAAGTGGTATGTCACTGGGAGTGGGATTTGAGGTTTAAAAAATATCTTGCTGTTCCTTGTTAGCTTCTACTTTGCTCTGTCTCATGTCTGTGGTTCATGTAAGCTATTAGATATTTGCTCTGTCTCATGTCTGTGGTTCATGTAAGCTTTTAGATATTTGTACAATGCTTTGACTGACTGTCTTCTGTCATGATCCCTGACATGATTATCATAGACTCACTCTCTAAAACTGTAAGCAAGTCCCTACTAAATGCTATTTCTTATATGTTGCCTTGACCATGGTGTCTCCATAGCAACTATGACAATCATTTTACATCTTTCTTCTAAATTGTTATACATTTTACTTAGTTTTGTTGCATTTTACAAAATAATTCAGATCTTTGTAGATAATAGAAAATCAGACTACTGAGAAGGTGTGGGGCGGTGGGCTGTGGGAAGCAGCTTGGTGCCTGGTTGAGCAAGCCTTGAACCCCGGACCTTTACCAGGATGGCAGGTGTTCGGCGCTGCCCCCAGGCCCTGGTTCTTTTCATTCAGCTTCGGCCCTCCACAGCCTCTCCCAAAGAGAGGTCTATGACTATCAGTCATGAGGAACAGTGCCTCAGGCCCTCCCACATGTAGATGAGGTATCTCTAAGCTCTCCGACCAAGCCAATAGGCATTATCTGCCAGACCCTAACCCACATGCAGATGAGGTATCTCTAAGCTCTCCGACCAAGCCAATAAGCGTTATCTGCTGTCAGACCCTAACCCACCCTGAAACTGTATATAAAGGCTCTATTTGGGAGAAGTAAAAAGGTGTGTTCAAGAATCATCTTGGTGTCCGGGAGTTTTTGTCTCAAGAGCTGTAATACTTGGGAGAGACCCGCTCTCCCGGAACCTTCCTGGGGCATCAAGCTGCTTCCTTGCCTGCTAGTCAGCTTCTATCGGCCCAGCCTGGGCGGCTCAGCATGGAGAGACAGGTGCAGCACCGGGGAGTGACTGAGCTGTGACAGTGAGACTCGAGCAGAGGCAGCAGCGGAGGCAGGCAATCTCTCCTCCCTGCTTGCACTCGCACCCTTTTGGCCCAGACCTCTCACACCAGGCTGGGCTGAAGACCTACAGATAGCGGAGACGTGGGTAGAGGACCCTCCCTGCTCTCACTCTGTCCTCAGCTGGGAGATCATCGTGGGACACCCTCCAGAACCGTTCTCCCACAGCTGGCCCCTCAAACGTGGAGCACGAACAGCCACACAGCCACAGGAACTGATACCATGGAAAGGTAAGCCCCCCCAACTCTGAAGACCTGTTATTTCCTCCTGTGTTTTCAGTCAGAGCCATCGTGCGGATTTAAATAAGCCAAAGGAACAACTGACGCCTTCTGGCCAGAGCTACTCTCTGGTGTTGGTTGAAGGTTCCTCTGGCCTCTGCTTGAATCCTGACAGCCCCAACGGCGTTGGCAAAGACTCTCTATATAGACCCTCTCTAAAAAACAAAAAGAATAAATCTGGTGATGCAGCAACCATTTAAAAGCCACAGGGCGGTTGCCAAAATCCTGAAATCTGCGGCAAGGCTTAGCATTTTGGATCTCTGTGGAATCCCCCAAAGCCGTCAGGCTAAGGGAACGTTCCCTTTGAACAAAGTGCTTTCTCCTCTTTTTCTATCATGGGCAACTCAACATCATATAAGAAATCACCCCAGGCCAGGCAAATATGCTCCCTACTTAAGTCTCATGGGATAAAAATAACTAAGAAACAAGCTTCCTTGTTTTGGGAGGAAGTCCTTCAGATAGCGCCATGCATGGCTGAGGAAAAATTTACAGTCCAGACTCATGGAGCAGAGTAGCTTCCCTTATCAAAAACAGAGATAAAAAACCTTCTTGTGAGTTTTTGCCGATCTTAGCTGCAGTTCGGCAGTGCATAGGGCCATCTAAAATTGGACAGACTGAGAACAATGCAGCTCCTGAGCCTTGTCAGTCAAATGAACCCAAAGAACAAGGTCCTAAAAATCACCCTATTTCAGACCTTGAAGCCCTTACCCAACTAATAAGAGAGATAAAGTCTATCTACCCACCCCTCCGGCCATATGCCTTGGAGGAAATGCCAAACAAACCATCTGCTCCTCCTGCTCCTCCCTCCCCCACCCAAAGGCAAGGCTCCATTAAATTACCAAAGGAGTTCTTACCTGCCTCTCCCCTTACTCCACCAACTCCTATCCAACCAAAGAGAGATAAATCCCTTCCCCCTTCTCCAAGCTGCAAAAGTGAGAGGCCTTCAAAGCCTGCAGATAAAAGCCCACCAAATTCCATAGCCCCTTGTACTCAACCGTCAACCACTCAACAACTTTGCAATTTTAGGGACTCTCATAAAAAAACTAACCCCGCCTTCTACATTACTCAGGAGTCTGATACAGAACTTAAAACCCAAACTGCTCGAGCCTTCCCTGTTAATATCAATCCCACTCGAGCTAGACCACTTAACTGGTACCCATTCCAAGCCTCAGACCGAAAAGAGCTCAGGCAAGCAGTGAAGGAAGATGGTATTCATGCACCATGGACAAAATCTCTCCTACAGAGCCATGTTGCCAACTTAAACACTCCCCAAGATTGGCGAGATATTTGCCGCTCTGCTCTTCCTGGTCCAATGTATCTAGAATGGGAGGCTTACTATCGTGATGAATGCCTTCAACAAGTAAGGCAAAATCTAGCGAGGGGCGATGACACCCCATGGACTTTTAAAGAACTCTTTGGCCAGGAAGATTTCTCTACTGGAGCACAGCAAGCAACTCAGCCAGCAGGGTACTATGAGCAAGTCCGTCTATGTGCCATTCAGGCCTGGAACAGGCTAACTCCACCCTCAGGGTCACAAGACCCTGCCTACTCCCTGCTATCCCTCCATCAGAAGGCTGGAGAATCCCTATCTGATTTCATTCTCAGAACTAAAATAAACTTAGAAAGAAAAATTTCCAACCCCACAGCTAGAGACCTTCTTCTTAAATCCATTGTTTGGGAAGGCATGACTTCTGAGTCTAGGCTAGCTTGCCAGGGTCTCCGGAGGAGCATCCTGATAGGTGGATTGTGGCAACCCGAGAAATAGGAACCGAATCACACCAGATTGCATCCATAGCTCAGGCATTTGTGGCAGCAGTAAAAACAGAAGGAGTCTGCTTCAAATGTGGAGAGGCAGGACATTGGAAAAACGAATGTCCACTAAACTCCCCTCCTATAACAAATTCTATTCCCGCTAAGACCATCTGTCCCCACTGCAGAAAAGGTTTCCACTGGAGGAGGCACTGTACCTCTCGATATGATAAGGATGGTAAGCCACTAGAGCCTTTAAACTTCAAACGGGGCAACCCTCAGCCCCGACAGTAAGAGGGACAACTACTCCCGTAGAGGCCTTATGGGTGTCTAGCATCTCAGAAGGCTCCCACCCCAAGTTAAAATAGATGATAAACCATTCAAGCGTCTTATTGATACTGGGGCAGATACGACAATCTTAGGACAGCAAGAGATCCCACAAGACTGGCAACTGGTCCCTGGGCCCCAGCTCCTAGGCATAGGGGGTACCTCTCATGCATGTATCACCAAACAGACCTATAGGTGGGAGGACCCAGATGGGGCTACAGGCTTCATACGCTCCCTGGTGGCTCAAGTAACCACCAATCTTTTAGGGAGAGATTTCTTAGAGGCCTTAGATGTGGTTCTTACCACTCAACCAGAAAGAGACCACATTAAGACAGAGGATATTACTTATGAAGAAAATAGTACCCAAGGAGACTCAAAAAATCTTCCTCTAAATCACCCCCAATTCTAGGGGCCACTGTTAGATTTAATACTCCCTGCCTTGACTGGCTCTCTGATGAAGCCATATGGGTTCCACAGTGGCCTCTATCAAGGGAGAAACTTACAGCCCTCAGAGAACTCGTAGAGGAGCAGCTTTCTCTACAACACATCCGCTCCTCCCGCAGTCCATGGAACACCCCTGTGTTTGCTATAAAAAAGAGCTCAGGGGGTGGAGACTATTGTATGATTTGAGGGCAATTAACAAAACCATGCGAATCTGGGGCTCCCCGCAAAGAGGGTTACCCCATGTCTCAGCTATTCCTGCCAATGTTCCCCTATTAGCAATAGACATAAAAGACTGTTTTTTTTCCATCCCTCTCCACCCCCGGGACTGTGAACGCTTTGCATTCTCAGTGCCCCCATTAACAACTCTGGCCCAGCCTCACTATATGAATGGACTGTTCTTCCCCAGGGAATGGCTAACAGTCCTACCATTTGCCAGGAGGCTGTAGCCACTGCTTTAAAACCCTATTTAGACAAGGGGCTAAACATCTATCATTACATGGATGACATTTTGGTATGGGGAGATGCTTCTACCTCCCCCGCCCAACTTAAGGACCAGCTAATACCTTCCCTATCTGCCCTAGGATCCAAAATAGCCCCTCACAAAATCCAACTTATTCTTCCCATTGCATTTTTAGGAACGGTAAACGATCCTCCCTTAACTTCAATAACGTTCCCCGCCCCTCCACAACACCCCAGCCCCTCTTTCCTCCAAAAATTAACCCTCCTCCCCAGACACTTCAGAGGCAACCCTAATCTGGGCTTCACCCTAAGATTCCCCTATCCCACAACCCTTCAGCCCTCTTTAACCTCCTGCAAAGGAGATAAAGCCCTTTCCCAGACCTTCCCAGAGACAGTCCAACCCTAGATTCTGTCCATTCATCTAAAAAGTATGCTCTGTGACAAAGGTAATGACCCACAACTAAAACCTGTACATTCCTTATCAACCCCATCCCCTACTCTCTGAGCCTTCCACCTCAGGGGTACATATTCCACTTGCTCACTAATAGATTCCCCAGGACAAATGTGCACCATTATCCTAATGAAATATGGCCTTGCCCACTGTTAGCGATGGCTACGCCCCAAACTTTCCAAGGAGCCCTACAGAGACACTCAATATTTCGACGGGGAAAAGGGACTGCGCAGTAATAACACTTCCCTAGATGAACCCCATATCCTCAGATTCAAAGAGCTTCCCCACCATTCCCCCCAATATAAAGAACTATAGCCATTTACCTAGCTCTAAAAGAAGTCAAGGCCCCCTTAACCTCTTTTCAGACAGTGTATATGCGTCAATTTGCTTCCTTGTTGTCAAGATCATTTGTCAAACTAGATGACAACCCACTCTCCCCTCTACTCATACAGGTCTCCACCCTCCTACAGCAGAGAGCCTCCCTCATCTATATCCAACACATCCAATCTCACAGTCCCCTGCCAGTCCTATATCTGAGGGAATGCACTCACTGACCAAACTACCTCAACAGGGACATCATAGCCTCCCTGAGCAAGCAGACCAAATTCATTCACGCACACACACAAATCTAAAGGGGCTTCATGCTCGCTTCCCCCACATCCCCTTGCTCAGCTCCAAAGGATAAAAAAAAAACTGTGCCTCTTGTGCGTCCCTCATTACTACCCCAGCTTTACAAACTATGGCACCAATCCCAGAGGCCTCAAATCTAATGCCTTATGGCAGATTGATGTTACCCATGTTCCCCAATTCGGTAGACAGAAGTATGTTTTTGTAACTGTAGATACCTACTCACATTTTATATGGGCTACAGCCCATACTGGTGAAAACTCAAAAAGGTTAATTTACCATATGCTCTCCACCTTTGCCATCATGGCATTCCTCAACAGATAAAATCTGACAATGGCCCGGCCTTTACTAGCGCCCAATTTAAAACTTTCTGCGCACAGTGGGAAATTGCCCATCATACGGGAATTCCCCACAACCCTCAGGGCCAAGGAATAATAGAAAGAACACACCAGACCTTGAAGGCCCAACTCCTGAAACAACAAACCACCACTTATCCCCCCAATGTACAATTAATGATCGCTCTGACAACCCTAAACATATTTAACATCTACAAAAACTCCAAACACCCTCCTATTTCCCTCCATTGGCACACACCAAAATTAGCTCCCCCTATCCTAGTACGATGGCGAGATCCTTTGGATGGAATTTGGAAGGGACCAGACCCCCTCCTTACAACTGGGAGGGGTTTTGCTTGTGTTTTTCCACAGGACCAGCCCAAGCCTATCTGGGTCTCTGCTCGAAATGTCTGACACCACCCCACCAACCAAGCAGATGTCCCACCTCTGACTAACAGATCAAGAACCAAGGAGGGGGAAGAGAAGGCAGAGGAGACGCCATGCACAGAGGAGCAGCAGGATTTCCTGGAAGGATATCCATGACCTGGTGACAGCTGCCCAGGCCATGTGCCCTCCACAAGCCCCCCTCTCCTCTATTCTCTTGGCTGCTTTTGTCATCCTTCATGCTAACTCTGCTACCGCCCAGCTTCTCCCTAGGCTTCCCAACACCTACCATTGGATATTCTATGATAGGGAAACCTACAATGGACACAACAAAGTTATAGGAACCCAGGACTGCCCACTTAAAGGATGTCAAACCAGGATTGAGATTCCCCTACACCCAGAATCCATCTCCACTATCTCCAGCCCTTCTCTGCTTTCCTTACCGAAACAGGTGAATGCCTCCAGGAGGTCTCTACATATGGAGGTTGCCGATATTGGAGCTGCAGGATGGAATCCACCAGTTGAGGTGGCACCATGCTCACCAACCTTAAAACTCATTTTCAGCTTTCCATCAGTGATCCATGGAATGAACATTGGCGAACCGGAGTCATGGGTAAACTTTACTCCAATGGCTATGCCACATACCCCATAGCTGACCTACACATCTCCCGTGAACTTGTCCCTGCCCCCAATTCCACCTTTACCCATGCTAATATTATCCAACAGGAAAACCGGTCTCAAGAGGAACTACAAACTACCCTCTCCTGGCTACAGTACATCCAATATGCAGCAGACCTCCTTCCCTTAATGACCCACCCCAATTCCTCCCAATGCTTTTTCTGTGCCTCTCTCTCCCGACCATTATTAACAGCTGTTCCCATTAACTTTTCCCTTTATGACCTCCATGGACCCCTGCCCGCAAGGAAAGCACAAGACATTCCTCTCTTTGACCTAACTCCACCTCTTTGCCTTGTAGGACCCTCCTCAAAACCCCATCTCACATGTGCCCATGACATCACCATTACCAACTCAGTATGTGTTAACACTCCTGCTCTCCTTTGGTGCAAAGGCACTGTAGGTGCCTGTATGAACCCTCATTTTCAGGGCTCCTGCGCCCCCATGATCATTGTCCCCCAGGTATATCTCTACAAAACTGAAGAACTCGCCTTACAGATGGGAGGAAGCCGAAAGAAGAGAGAGATCTTCATCCCTTTGCTCATTGGACTAGGCCTTGCTGTTTCACTTGGTGCTACTGGAACTGCTGGAGCAGCCCTTGTCCAAACACAGCATCTGGCCGGCGACTTCCAGGACAAGCTTGACCAGGCAATGGCCTCTACTACAGACAGCCTTGAATCTCTTCAATGCCAGATAACCTCGTTAGCAGGAGTTGCTCTCCAAAACTGGAGAGACCTAGACTTGTTAACTGCTGAACATGGGGGGACTTGTGTTTTGCTGGGGGAGGAATGTTGCTTCTATGTCAATGAGTCTGGGCTGGTAGAACAAGATGTACAAATGCTCAAAGAGCTCCGGGGAACCTCCGGGCACGCTATACTCCCAATACCCCTACCCCTTGGTACTCTAACCCCTTGGTGGCTTGGATTATTCCCCTCCTTGGCCCCATACTAGCCATTGGAGCTTTACTTCTCCTGGCACCCTGCCTCATTCAGTTTCTAAAGCAGCGGATAAGTAGCATTGCAAAGGTAACTACCAATCAGGTCTTGGTTCAGTATCAAACTCTTCCCAACATAGGAGATACTTATTCTGATGACATCTCTCCTTTATAAAAGAAAAAGGGGGAGTTGTGGGGTGGTGGCTGTGGGAAGCAGCTGGGTGCCTGGTTGAGCAAGCCTTGAACCCCGGACCTTTACCAGGACGGCAGGTGTTCAGCGCTGCCCCCAGGCCCTGGTTCTTTTCATTCAGCTTCGGCCCTCCACAGCCTCTCCCAAAGAGAGGTCTATGACTATCAGTCATGAGGAACAGTGCCTCAGGCCCTCCCACATGTAGATGAGGTATCTCTAAGCTCTCCGACCAAGCCAATAGGCATTATCTGCCAGACCCTAACCCACATGCAGATGAGGTATCTCTAAGCTCTCCGACCAAGCCAATAAGCGTTATCTGCTGTCAGGCCCTAACCCACCCTGAAACTGTATATAAAGGCTCTATTTGGGAGAAGTAAAAAGGTGTGTTCAAGAATCATCTTGGTGTCCGGGAGTTTTTGTCTCAAGAGCTGTAACACTTGGGGAGAGACCCGCTCTCCCGGAACCTTCCTGGGCACCAAGCTGCTTCCTTGCCTGCTAGTCAGCTTCTATCGGCCCAGCCCGGGCGGCTCAGCATGGAGAGACAGGTGCAGCACCTGGGAGTGACTGAGCTGTGACAGTGGAGACTCGAGCAGAGGCAGCAGCGGAGGCAGGCAATCTCTCCTCCCTGCTTGCACTCGCACCCTTTTGGCCCAGACCTCTCACACCAGGCTGGGCTGAAGACCTACAGATAGCAGAGACGTGGGTAGAGGACCCTCCCTGCTCTCACTCTGTCCTCAGCTGGGAGATCATCGTGGGACACCCTCCAGAACCGTTCTCCCACAAGAAGGGACATTTTCATGTTCTGATATTAACAGGAAGCATCTGACCTCTGCCAAAATGTTTTTTCATATTCTTATACTTTATTAGCTTAAACTTAAACTGTTTCTACATCTTCCTATTTTTGTGGAGGGTTTTTTTCTTTTTTCTTTCTTTCTTTTTTTTTTTTTTTTTTTTTTTTTTATCGTTACTGAGTATTGAGAGGAGCATGTATTTTTTTTTTCTTCTTAAGCCCATTCTGCAAATTCTATATAACTAGAACATTAAATCAACTTAATTTCTGTTTTCAATTTTAGTTTTGACCATCAGCTGATTAAAATATTTCTGACAGATTAAGAATCAGCTCTTAAATGGTGTATCTAAGTCATGGAACTTCGATAATATAAAACTATTTAGCCACAAAACCATATAGTGACCTGTACTATCTGTCTCTTAGGTTACTGATTTTGACATCCACATCATTTTAGTGTAGGTAGAAATGGTGCCCCTTTCCAGAAACCCTTAACTGACCTCTCTGTTGAGGTCTGTTTATTCTCATCTACAGAGTGCTAAGATTGAGATGTTAAGTATTTTGTTCCTTTCATTTTATGGCAGAGCACTGGAAACAATCTGAGAGTTTCCTCTAGGTCACGTTCTAAACTGAGTCAGAATCCTTTCAGTTAGAGATTTAGTTGAGAATCTGTGGGAGATCATTGAATTGGAAATTGAGGCAAAATTTCTGTGTGTAATCTAAGATAGAATGCCTTTCCTGCTGACTTCAGTTTTGGAATTTAAAAACTTTATACTATTAGATGAGTCTTAACTATATCATTGGGAGAATTAAAGTTTATTTAATGTAAAGGAGCTAGTGGATTTCTCAGTAGGTAAAATCATAGGAGTACTTAAATTTTAAATTTTAGACACACTGTGATCCATGTAGTCAAAGGAGGAACTGAATTTTTCCATGAACTCTGTTGGCTCACTGTGTATAAGTGAACATATCCACATATAACATATAGAATCACTAACCATCTAACTACTTAGAAAATATTGATATGAAGTAATAACAAATGTTCATCATATCTGAAAATATTTTCACAGAAACATTTAGACTAGGGTTTAATCAAACATTATAGACTAGCCACCATATAAATTCAATTATCACAGTTTTTAAATTTTAAATTTTAGTATTTTCTATTTTCACTATTGTATATTTCAGGTTTGAAAATTATGATTCTGTCCAGTAATTTCTTTATGTAGAGAATACCATTTTTAATTCATATTATCCATTTAGGGTAGCTTTGTAGGAAGTTAGCAAATGTCAATTCTGCTGAATAAAAGACTAAGTCAAGGTCACATTTTAAAAAATAATTTGTCGAAATAACTTTATCTTGAAAGTACCCTAGACACTACATTTTATTCTCATTCAGGTGACTGTTCAGAAAACATTTTTTATAAAAGAAAAAGTTTCAAATAAATTTTATGCTTTATCAATTTGAATGCTTATTATATTAGATCCTCTATAAAACTGTAGCTATAGTGGACAATTAAATCTTACTTTTAATGAAATATATTCACAAAATAAATAATTTTGAACATTATATGAAAAATAGACTAACTCTTTGTGCAGCAGGTTTGTGCTCATTGTTTGCCTTCCTTGCATATAGCATATATGACTAAATACTAATTTTGCAGTGTATCCAAAGTTTTATGCATTTTGCCTGACATAAACTAGACCACAGAACAGCTCTCTATTACTGATGTAACTGAGAAAGCAGCATGTTGTGCTCATCTTTCACCACCTGAGGCCATACAAACACCTGTCTCCTTAGCTAATAGACTTCTGTCAGCAAGCATGTGTTTTGTTATTGAGAGTGGCTTGCCACTACATTGTATTTGAAAAACAAAAGGAAATTGATTAGGATTAGTGATAATCATCTCATAGACTCAAGCAGGTATTAGAATGTAAATGCAACTCACTATTCTGCAATTTCTTGTCTCTCTATATAAGAAAAGAGGATGCTTACAAGAGAGAGAGGGTGGGGGTTTGAGAGATAAATAAAAAAGGGAGAGAGATCTACAACACCTTATTTTACAAAGTAATTTAAAGTGTGTTATTATAGTGTAAAGTACACTATAACACGTGAACTTAAAGTAAGCATCAGAAAAGAGAAATCAATTTGAAGAAATAAATGAGTCATTGGAGAGAATGTGATTTAAAAAGCATGCTACCATAGTAGAGTAGAACTTAGGCAATTCATGCTGAATCACATTGTGCCTAATGGCTGCTGCCTTAAGGACTGTATAAAAGCTCACTGAATGAGCAGCACAGGGTTGCCTCTCCTTTTGGGATGCAGGATGGCCCCAGGATGCTGGAACATCAAAACTTCTTCTTTCATTTTGCAGTTTTTTCTTGTCTCCATGTCGTTCACTCAGAGAGTCTCTGGTAAACTAAGGCTCTGCTCACTAGAGTCTTACAGTACATTATAGAAGATCTTATTTGTTTTATAATATCAGTTGTAATAGTTGGTGTTTACTTCCCTCAATGATCTTGTCTTCTAGGAGGATATAGGACCCTGACCTAACAAGAAGTATATCTGTTAGCCTCAAAATGGTTCTCCTGGTAGTTGCCTTGATGAATATTTGCAGCCTACATGAAGCCCAATAATGGGCAAAAAGAGCTACATAGATATCTGTTTCTATTCTAGAGCTGCAGGATCCTTTTTCTGTACATCTCATTGTATTATGAGGCACAGGAGTAGTATCTTTGTTCCTATATATATAACTCTTCCAGCAGTTAGTATATTTTTAAGTCAGTGACAATGGAGATTTTAATTTATTCTTTTCCAGGTCACAAAAAAAAAAAAAAAAAAAAAGAAAGAAAGAAAGAAGAAAGAAAAGGAAGAGAAAGAAAGAAAAGAAAAGAAAAAAACAAACATACCATGTAAAAGGAAGATGGACACAGTAGTTTTGACTCCATTTTAGACATACACATACAAACACAGTACACACACAGTACATACATACAAGCACAGCACACACACAGCACATGCACATGCACACACATACACACACAGTTGCAGGTATATGTGGATGATGTGAGTCTGAGATATTCACAGAGGTAGAGTTGGGGGTAGATTGAAGAACAGTGAAACCATCAAGAGTCAGCTCTCTCCTTCTACCCAGAGTTCCAGAATTGAACAGTCCAACAAGTGTGTGGGTATAAAGGAGAACTCCTGACATGAAAATGGTGGCTGCTAAAACGTTCAAAGATTGGAGAGTTGAGGTTGTGGCTGCTAGCCTTCTCAGAATTTCCATGGGGCTATTTGTAGTCCTCAAAAGAGACATTATTTGTCTTTGACCTATCAGACCTAAAATCCAAATACTGTTTCTCAATGAAATAGTGAGGTATGCTGTCAGGTGGAAGCTGGTATCTATCTGCGTGCTATGTCTGGCTTCTCTGATATACTCATCAATCTGTTTTCAGATTGCCTTGATTTATTGATTTCTTTGTTCTGCTCCAGAAAAACCTCAGTGGAACTGATTCCTCAAAGATCATGGAAACTCAGTCAACCTACTTCCATTCTTCTAGGGCCATGGTCACCTAAATTTGGCTACATATTAAACTTTAGTTTCTTTGAGGTGAGAGATGTTTTGTTCTTGTTGCTGTCATTTTGTTTGGTTTGCACAGATAATTTTTCATATACAGTAGGTAACCATTTTTACCTTTGAATATTTTTAACCCAAAAGGATAGTAAATTTGTGTATCAAAGTGAAGATACCTTGAAAAGATGAGATGGTTCACCAATTTTCAAAGAATTCTTGCTTTTTTAATTTTTATTATACTGGAATAAGAAATATGTCTGATAATTTAGATTCTTTAAGCATTCAATATTGGAAGGTTTTGAGGGCACAGTTTTTACAGATTCTATTAATGATTAATTAGGAACTGGGTACCTTCTACACATGCAAAAACTTTGCAGCTGTGGCAATAAGGCAGGTTTAAATACTCAGAAGAGTTACCAGTAAACTTCAATTATAACGAAGGGTATTTCTGTTCTCTCTCTCTCTTACCCTTAAATAGAGAAATGAATCTTAAAAAAGAAATAGATACTTTGCTCTCAATCAGCAGACACTGATTACAATCCTGTGGAAGACTTCTCAGGCATTGAACTTGCTCTAACGCATGGGAAATGATTATTTAAAATTCAGTTACTGTGTTTCCAGAGAATAACATTTTCTTTCACTTGATTCTAAACTAGGTTTTGAATTCAGAATTTAATTGTGTGCACATTAGTGAATGCAAGTTTTATTTTTCTTGTTAAAATGTTAATAAAACATTTTAGGCAAATATATCCATGAAGTCAACATTTCACATTTTTATGAACATGAATTTTCAGAGTATTTGTGTCTGCATTCCTAGAGTAATACTAATAAACAATTGTTAGTTAGTTTATTTAATCGGCAAGGGTCCTATCTTATTTAGAAATTTATGCTAATGTTTTTTTCTTAAAACTGTAGAACATATATATAACATACATATGTCCCTTTTGAATACAATGAAAACAATTGAAAAATAATTTTTAGAAAAAAACATTTGTGAAATTTGCCTTTCCCTGTTACCAAACTTTGTCAAAGGTGAGTCAGCTGACAATAGCCTGTCTTTTTCAGCGAAGTTTCTGGTGTATTAGCCAGAAGTAAATTGCGGCAGGGATTTAAGTGTATTTGCTACATAGCAATATAGAAACACTTACATTTCACTTTCTAGTTTTCATTCTTACATATTTATAGTTTAGTATTTAAAGCCAGTTTGAGCTCAAAGTATAAAAAAAAAAATCCCAGATGTCGCATACAGATGGCTCATGAAGTACATTTTAAAAAAACATTGGGCAGTTTTACTGCTGTTCTAATTATGGAAACTAAAACAAGTGTGTGTCTATATGATTTCACTGAGAATCAGCCCCAGTTAGCATTATAAAACAGTTAGCAACTGTTAACAGCACACAACATTTTCTTTCTTAAATAATTTCAGAATTATTTGATCTTTTCCATAGAAAATATTCAAATAAAAGTGAATATTAATTGAAACAGATTGTTTTTGTTATAGCATACTGTTGGGCCATGGAAGAGTTGCCATTGGCCTGGAACCCTGAGATTGCGGGTATTTGGCCACGCCTCCAAAACCTAGGCCCCTGACCCACAGTCTCTATTCAATTTAAAACATAAGTCACAGGTAAGGGACGTGCCTAAGAGCCCTCTGCCTTGAGATATGCATATTAATGAGGCCGGGGGACATAGGTAATTAAGTCTCCTCCCTAGTCCAGCCCCTTTCCAATAAAAGGGAACTCCTCCTGGGTTTACAGGGGGAGCACACCAGATTCACCATTTTCCTCAATAAAACTACTTCATGGAAGCTCAGTCGGTGTGTCTTTTGGGCCTACTTTTACCACTACAACTGTCACAACCATGTGGGAACTACAGCATCCCAGGCGGGAAGTGCTCCGAACCCAGGCCTCCGCTTTGGGCCCCACTCCAGGCTGCCGCATCTGTTGGCCCGAATCCTGGGCGTGAGACCCCCCTCTCTGCTGCCACACAGGAGGCTTGGGGCCGCCGGGACCCCGCCTGCGTTTTTTCCCACAGCATACCTGCAATAAAGATCCAAAATACAAATGAAATATAAGCAAGTTGTATTTTGTGAATGTGTATAAAATGATTCCTTTAATGTTTCATAACTCAATTTGCCGGAAGGTAATGAAATCAAAAATTGAATTCACCAACTATAAATGAGACCTGATATGAGATAATGTCCTTGACAGATGCTTGGACTGCAATGGCATAAAACACAGAAAACTCAGATGCCTAAGCTTCCTTCCAACAACTTATGATGATTTAAGAATATAATTCCTTTATATTTACTTTTAGCATTTAGTACAAAAATTATGTATTCTGTGCACAGTACTTTCATACACACACACACACACACAAACATACACAGACACACACATGCACACACATACACACACATATAAAAATGCACACACACACATACACAGTCACACATCTGGGTATATGGAACTTGACCTTACTGCAGGAAAAGTATTTTAAGCATTGCTGTCTAGGTGCAGTATCAAGAGAGAATACCCCATCCATAGAGAAATAGTTTTGATTATTGATGTTAAAATGATGGTGGTTGATTTCAAGGGGAAAATAGAATTAATGAAAGTCAACTCATATAAAGATATTGAATTTCTAAATTGCTGCTTCATTCTTCAAATACATGTTTGAGGAGGCAATGATTTTTTCATGTCAATATTCTTTTGAAGAAGCCAGAGAAAGACACAGTTGTTGTGGATAGCCTCAGCCTTGTATTTTGATCCTAGTTCCACCCTTCTGGGAGGGGATGTAGAGGATTATTGAATCAATGTTGTGGATAGCCTCAGCCTTGTATTTTGATCCTAGTTCTACCCTTCTGGGAGGGGCTGCAGAGGAGGATTGAATCTGTACACAGGTGATGTCTTGTAAACCTTCTGTCCAATTAAAACCTGTAAAATAAAGGCTGGAGCCAGAGATTGGGCAGTAGAAGGGGAGGTGGAGAAAATGGCTTAGGGAAGGAGAGAGTGAGAGGAATTCGATATAAAAGGAGGCAGAAGCAGAAGCAGGAGGAAGTAGAAGCAGAAAGAAGCTGGCAGGAGTAGGAAGCCGACGATGGAGGAGCCGGAGCTGGACAACCATGTGGCCTGGATAAACCGCAAGTTATAAAGGATCTCATAGCCGAGAATTAGAGTAGTATAGTGGTAAATCTGCCCAATCTAGGCGTGCTATTTATATCATAATTATTGAGTTGTGTTTTCCTTTACTGATCTCCTTCGGGGAGGAGATCTTACAGTGACAAATTTGGGGATTAAATAATTCTTTCTACTACACACAGTATAATCTGTGTCAATGTTCACAAAGCACACAGTGGAATATTTTATGATAACAAATGCTGCATTATAGGACACATCTATGTCCCCTTTTATTTGTCATTAACTCTGGCTTATAGATATATTCTGGTAAAAAATACAAGAAAACTGACTTCTCAAGCAATATATGGGTGTTTTGTGACTGACAATAATTATTCAATGTCTTCTAAGTAACTTGTAAACATTTACAATATTATTACAGTTAATATTCATTCTAGCTTGTCAAGACAATTAAAATTAAAATATTCTATAGATGTGATAATGTAAGATCAGACATTTAAAATATTTATTCTCAGGATGACACTTTCACAGTTCTAAACTTTGGCTTTCTCTCCACCAAGGTGTTTTATCTTCTACTAAATTGTGCTGAATTTCATAACAAATCTTAGAGTGTGTGTGTGTGTGTGTGTATGTGTGTGTGTGTGTGTGTGTGTGTGTGTGTGTGTGTGACAGTGAAGATTTTGCTTCTATAAGCCAAATTATGCTCCATGTGTAAAATTGAGATTGGCAAAATGAAAAGAGACAAAGGGTCCTTATGAGTCTTTCTTTTTGCAGGCCCTCTGTTAACAGTGAGGATCCTGCTGGGGCTTACTGAATGAGTCATCACTTCCCTGGTGTTTCTTTATAGACAGTCATGACCATAAAGTTGACTGAATGGCAACTGCTGCTAAGACAGATTTCTTTCTTAAAACAACACATGATTTATTTGTACAACCACAATCCTATAGTTGTGCCTGGATCTTTAGTTATTTTTATGTTTAAGATATTAAGTTCTTTGACTAAGGTGAAGTTTACTGGGGTAATTTCTCAGAAGCATTTGGAATATGGTTCTCACAATGGGAAGTATGACAGAAAGGTATTTCTACTTTAATGCTGGGTTTAAAGGGTCATGAGCATGATTTGTTCCATGTGAAAATTATTTATAACATAAACACATTTATATTCTGCATTAGACTATGAATTAAAGCTGAAAGAGTTTATGAATTCCATAATTATTTTGAATCAAAGTTTTGGAAATAAAATGTGTGTGTGTTTTTTTATTATTTGGATTTTATGTAATCCCTAATGATTTGAAAATTCAGAAATAATTATATATTTCTTATTACAGTCCAACAAATAAATGTATAATGCAGATTTTTTACTGTGTTTTTGAGTATGACTAAGATGTGTTCAAGGAAATACTCCCTTATTGAGAGATACTGAATTCATATGTTCCAGATAACTTCAAGGTAAGACACAAATACTCCCAGGGCTATGCATTCATTCTAAGAATCACATTCAAGGTATAAAATGCATCTATATTTTAACTCTAGAGTTTTAGTGTTATTTGACAAATATGCATATCACTGTGACTTATTCACAGATAGAGTATAATATTGACATAAGTCTCATAATAGTTGTATAATAAATGTGTATTCTTTTAGTCATTTTATGGATTGACTGACACTTGTGGCATATTATTTATGCTTTATAGAATATAAACATATTAAACATGATAGTATTAATTTTACTTAAAATATGTAAATAACATCTACAAAAATATTTTATTAAAATATTAACAACTTTATATGTTGAGATTAAAATTATATTTTTCAGCACACATAATGGGCAAAACTTTTTTTGTTATTTAACTAGCTGATTGTTCATTTAAAAAAATTTATTTATTTTATTTTTTTTAATTTTTTCTCAATCTGCTTTTATACCATTTTAATTACATGCAAGTATTAAGGTAAGTTCTAGGTTGAGGAATACAATACAATAGATGCAAATAGTCAAGGAACAAGCAAGATAATAAGCACAAATAGTCAAAGAACAAGCAAGGCAATAAACAAAGTCCTGTGTTCACTCCCATGATCACTGTTTCTAAGGGCTTATCAGGATGACCAAAATATCTGAGCCTACTTTCCTGTCCTAGCTCAGTCATTTTCATGCCTGAATCCTACTTCTTTGTTCTAGCATAAGATTTTCATTCCTAACTAAAATTACTTCTTTGTTCTAGCCTAATGTCAGATTCCTGCCTGAAGAACATTTCCTTGTCCTTGGCCCATGTCAGATTCCTGACAAGCAGCCCCAAAAGCTTTCCACATCTCTCCCTTTTTTATTTCATAAACAAGACTGAGCCTGTCTTAGGTCATTCTGACAAGAATGCCTTCCTTACTTAACATGGAATATGCATTATCAAAAGCATTGCACTTCTGTCTTAGGTTGGTAAGGCTCTCTGCAGAATCATACCAGTCCTTGCCTTGCCAGCCTGTTAAACTAATAGTTTGTCTGGGGGCCCATTCTCAGTTTCAAGCCATGTACTTTGGTCACCAACATGTGGATGTTGTTAAAGACAAGTTTTAACACAATGGGCAGGAATAAAATTTCCCAGGACAAAAAAGGTTAGCATGATTGTGCTATATATGCCATTCTTGAAGCTTGACCAAAATGGAAATACTGTCCTCAGTCCATGGATCATTTTATTAGTAGTATCTGCTGCATCAATGCTCAGCAGAGCAACATTCTTTAAATTCATAAGCTCACTATGCAAAGTTAAAACATCCAGAGAGTTGTTAGAATTATGCCAAATACCCTGTGTCATTAAAGTTTTTAAAAAAATTATAATGATTAATGTAAATTTAGAGTAAAACAACTCCATTGATATTTGGCATGATAGTCGAGATGGCTGCTTACACTTAAACTTTGAACCTCCTTCCAATAATTTGCATAGGATAAAGAGCATCAATCCATTGTTCCACATGCCTGTCTAAATCCTCTTGAATACTCAACACATTAGTAACATTTTTTTTCTAATGACTAATATAAGTAACTGTCTTAACTTCTTGTGTCAAAGCAATTGCAGAAGAAGTGGTACTAGCAATTAATGTAATTAAAACTGTTATACCAGCAATAATCAAACCCAATACTCTCTTGCTTCTGCTTACAGCCTGACTCACTTCTTCCAGTACTTGCAAGCTTTTTCAAAATACCCAGGTCCTGTAATACTCAGGGAAATAAAACAAAAGTTGGTTGATAGACCTCTGTAACAAACATGCCAGGTTTCAACACACTAACACAGTTAGAAATTGTACAATCAGTGTAACTTACATTAAATACTGTAGAAGAAACAAAAGTAATTTTAACTTGACAATTAAAAGAGCCTTAACACATGTAGTAACACTAATTTGAAATCCAGACCCTGCCCCAACTTTATCTCTTGCTAATATAACATGATAGAGAACTGCAGCTAACAGCCAAATATGTCTCTGAAATATCCAGGACCAGCCTTACAAATGAAGACTGTTATTCCCAATACTGGATTGATTTCTAGATGAGTCCATGATGGAGTCCAAATAACTGGTCACATTTAAGAAAAATACAAGAGTCATTATTACTTCTCTTTTTTATTCTCTGTCCCACAAGGTCTAAAATCTTGAGGCAAGGAAGCTTGTCCCATTGAGAATATAGGCAAGCAAAGGTGGGTCAGGAATGTATGTCCAATACAGCTTACCAATCACCATTGTCAGGGCACTCAGCAAGCTCACAAGTACGTATTATTCTTTGTCACAGCATCAGCATGTCTCATCAATCACTCTGGCAACCACCATACTCCTTGAGCATCCTGCAGAAAAAAAAAAAACATAAACATGCCCTGTTCCCCATATTAAATACCTGATCAGGATCATGCCATATGCCAGTATGTGGATCATTCCATTTTACCTAGGTATAAGTATGCCTAGTTGTAGGGTACCATAGACACTCAGCAGAGAGTTCCTTGACATCCAAATGTTTAAAAAATTTAAAATAAAAAGAATATGATTTAAATAAATTTGTAGTGTATGGGGACATAACTCCCCCTGTGATATTTTATGAAGATATTGTTTTAAAGTTCCATAGGCCCGTTCCACAATACCTTGTCCTTGAGGATTATAATGAATCCCAGTAATATGCATAATAGTAAATTGTTGACAAAAAGTTTCAAATGCTAGACTGCAATAGCCAGTTCTATTATCTGTTTTAATCTAATTTGGAACAGCCAGTATAGAAAAACAATGTAGGTAATAACTAATTTCATTTTTAGTTACTTTTCCTGTTAAATCAGTTGTAACTAGAAAACTTGAGAGTGCGTCAATAGTCACATGTACATATTTTAATTGTCCAAAATCAGAAATATGAGTAACATCCATTTGCTTTAATTGACTAGGCATGAGTCCTCAAGGATTAACACCATTATATAGTACAGGTAGAAATTAAAGACATTCAGGACAATTCTTTACAATTTGACATGTACTTTCTATAGAAATACCAAATTGTTGTCTCAAGCTATTATTATTTTCATGATGTAAAGAATTAGACTGTTTGACTAACTGTTAGTATGTAAGGCCTATAATCTGTCTAGTATATTAATCTGCATTGCCCTAAGGGGTCCAAGTAATCCAGTATGGTCTCTTACATGTCCTATAAAGTTAAGGATCAGTACTTTCTCTTAAATTGAATTGTATTTGCATAAGTAATTGCAAAATTTGAGAATCAGCAGTATCGAAAAAAGGAACAGTTTCAAGTAATTTAAACCATGAGCTATATATTGGCTATCAGTATACAAATTAAAAGCTTGATTTTTTCAGCATTATTTTTTTAATTGAATATTTTATTTATTTATATTTCTGTTGTTATCCCCTTTCCCCATTTCACCCCCAGAAGCTCCCTATTTCACCCCCCTCCTCCTGCTTCTATGAGAGTGCGCCCCTACCCACCCACCCACTCCTACCTCCTTGCCCTTGCATTCTCCCACACTGGGGTATCCAGCCTTCACAGGACCAAGGGTCTCCTTTCCCACTGATGCGTGACAAGGTCATCATCCCCTACATATATAGCTGGAGCCCTGGGTCTCTCCATGTGTGCTCCCAGGATAGCTGTTTAGATTCAGAGAGCGCTGGTTGGTTGGTATTGTTGCTTTCTTCCTGGGGCTGCAAAAACTTTCAGCTCCTACAGTCTTCACTCTAACTCCTCCATTGCGAACCCCTTGATCAGTTCAATGGTTAGCTGTGAGCATCTAACTCTGAATATGTCAAACTCTGGCAGACCTCTAAGGACACAGCTATATCAGGCTCCTGTCAGCATGCACTTCCTGACATCCACATCAGCGATTACCTTTGGTGACTGCACATGGGATGGATACCCAGGTGGAATGGTCTCCAGAAAGCCCTCCTTCAGTTTCTGTGCCACAGTTTGTCTCCATATTTGCTCCCTTGAGTATTTTGTTACTCCTTCTAAGAAGTACCGAAGCGCCCCCATTTGATCTTCCTTCTTCATGAGCTTCATGTGGTCTGTGAGTTGAATCTTGGGTATTTCAAGCTTCTGGGCTAACATCCAATAATCAGTGAGAGAATACCATGTGTGTTCTTTGTGATTGGATTACCTCACTCAGGATGATATTTTCTAGTTCCATCCATTTACCTAAGAATTTCTCGAATTCATTGTTTTTAATAGCTGAGTAATATTCCATAGTGTAAACGTACCACATTTTTTGTATCCATTCTTCTGTTGAAGGACATATAGGTTCCTTCCAGCTTCTGGCTATTATAAACAAAGCTGCTATGAACATAGTGGAGCATATATCCTTGTTATATGTTGGAGCATCTTCTGGGTATATGCCCAGGAGTGGTATAGCTGGGTCCTCGGATAATGATATGTCCAATTTTCTGAGGAACCGCCAGACTGATTTCTAGAGTAGTTGCACCATCTTGCAATCCCACCAACAATGGAGGAGTGTTCCTCTTTCTCCACATCCTTGCCAGCATCTACTGTCACCTGAGTTTTTGATCTTAGCCATTCTGACTACTGTGAGGTGGAATCTCAGGATTGTTTTGACTTGCATTTCCCTGATGACTAAGTATGCTGAACATTTTTTTAGGTGCTTCTCGGCCATTCAGTTTTCCATAGTTGAGAATTCTTTGTTTAGCTCTATACCCCATTTTTAAAATAGGGTTATTTGGTTGTCTGGAGTCTTATTTCTTGAGTTCTTTGTATATATTAGCTGTTAGCTCTCTATCAGATGTAAGATTGGTAAAGATATTTTTCCAATCTATTAGTTACCATTTTGTCTTATTGACAGTGTCCTTCGCCTTACAGATACTTTGCAATTTTATGAAATTCTATTTGTCAGTTCTTGATCTTAGAGCATAAGACATTGGTATTCTGTTCAGGAAATTTTCCTCTGTGCCTAGGTATTCAAGGGTCTTCCCCACCTTCTCTTATATTAGTTTCAGTGTATCTGGTGTTATGTGGAGGTCCTTTATCCACTTGGACTTGAGCTTTGTACAAGGAGATAAGAATGAATCAATTTGCATTCTTCTACATGCTGATCTCCAATTGAACCAGCATCATTTGTTGAAAGTGGTGTCCTTTTTCCACTAGATAGTTTTAGTTCATTGTCAAAGATTACGTGAAGATAGGTGTGTGGGTTCATTTCTGGGTCTTCAATTCTATTCCATTGATCTACCTGCCTGTCTCTGTACCAATACCATGCAGTTTTTATCACTATTGCTCTGCAGTACAGCTTGAGGTCAGGGATGGTGATTCCTCCAGAAGTTCTTTTATTGTTGAGAATAGTTTTCACTATCCTGGGTTTTTTGTTATTCCAAATGAATTTGAGAATTTCTTTTTCTAACTCTGTGAAGAATTGAGTTGGGATTTTAATGGGGATTCCATTGAATCGGTAGATTGCTTTTGGCAAGATGGCCATTTTTACTATATTAATCCTGCCAATCCATGAGCATGGTAGACCTTTCCATCTTTTGAGATCTTCTTCGATTTCTTTCTTTAGAGACTTGAAGTTCTTCTCATACAGATCTTTCATTTGCTTGGTTAGAGTCACACAAAGGTATTTTCTATTATTTGTGACTATTGTGAAGGGTGTCATTTCCCTAATTTCTTTTTCAGCCGGTTTATCATTCACATAGAGGAAGACTACTGATTTGTTTGAGTTGATTTTATAACCTGCCACTTTGCTGAAATTGTTTATCAGGTTTAGGAGTTCTCTGGTGGAAGTTCTGGGGTCACGTAAGTATACTATCATATCACCTGCAAATATTGATATTTTGATTTCTTCCTTTCCTATTTGTATGCGTTTGACTTCTTTTGTTGTCTAGTTGCTCTGGCTAGGACTTCCAGTACTATATTGAATAGGTAGGGAGAGAGTGGGCAACCTTGTCTAGTCCCTGATCTTAGTGGGATTACTTCAAGTTTCTCTCCATTTAGTTTGATGTTGGCTACTGGTTTGCTATATATTGCTTCTACTATGTTTAGGTATGGTCCTTGAATTCCTGTTCTTTCCAAGACTTTTACCATGAAGAGATACTGAATTTTGTCAAATGCTTTCTCAGCATCTAGTGAGATGATCATGTGTTTTTTTTCCTTTGAGTTTGTTTATATAGTGGATTACATTTATGGATTTTGGGAATATTGAAACATCCCTGCATTCCTGGGATAAAGCCTACTTGATCATGATGGATGATTGTTTTGATGTGTTCATGGAGTCTGTTTGCTAGAATTTTATTGAGTATTTTTGCATAGATATTCACAAGGGAAATTGGTCTGAAGTTCTCTTTCTTTGTTGGGTCTTTGTGAGGTTTGAGTATGAGTGTAATTGTAGCTTCATAGAATGAATTGGGTAGTGTTCCTTCTGTTTCTATTTTGTGGAATAGTTTGATGAGAATTGCTATTAAGTCTTCCTTGGAGGTCTGACAGAATTCTACACTAAAAGCATCTGATCCTGGCCTTTTTTTGGTGGGGAGACTTTTAATGACTGCTTCTATTTCCTTGGGGTTTATGGGACGGTTTAGATGGTTTATTTGCTGCTGATTTAACTTTGGTACCTGGTACCTGTCTAGGAAATTGTCCATTTCATCCAGGTTTTCCAGTTTTGTTGAATATAGCCTTTGTAGTAAGATCTGATAATTTTTCGAACTTCCTCAGTTTTTGTTGTTATGTCTCCCTTTTCAGTTCTGATTTTATTACTTTGTATACTGTCTCTGTGCCCTCTGGTTAGTCTGGCTAAGGATTTATCTATCTTGTTGATTTTCTTAAAGAACCAGCTCCTGGTTTTGTTGATATTTTGTATATTTCTTTCTGTTTTTATTTGGTTGATTTCAGCCCTGAGTTTGATTATTTCCTGATGTCTACTCCTCTTGGGTGTATTTTTTTTTTTTTGTTCTAGAGCTTTTAGTTGTGCTGTCAAGTTGTTAATGTATACCCTCTCCAGTTTCTTTTTTGTAGGCACTTAGAGCTATGAATTTTCCCCTTAGCACTGTCTTCCTTGGAGTCCCACAGGTTTTGGTATGATGTGTCCTCATTTTCATTAAATTCTAAAGTCTTTAATTTCTTTCTTTATTTCTTCCTTAACCAAATCATCATTGAGTAGAGCGTTGTTCAGTTTCCATGTGCATGTGGGTTTTCCATTGGTTTTGTCATTATTAAAGACCAAACTTAGTCTATGGTGATCTAACAGGATGCAAGGGATTATTTCAATCTTTTTGTATCTGTAGAGGCCTGTTTTGTGATCTGTTTTGGAGAAGGTACTATGAGGTGCTGAGAAAAAGGTATATTCTTTTGTTTAAGGATGAAATGTTCTATAGATATCTGTTAAATCCATTTGGTTCATAACATCTGTTAATTTCAATGTCACTCTGTTTAGTTTCTGTTTCCATGATCTGTCCATTGCTGAGAGTCAGATGTTGAAATCCACTATTATTGTGTGAGTTGCAATGTGTGTTTTGGGCTTTAGTAAAGTTTCTTTTATGTATGTGAGTGCCCTTGCATTTGGAGCATATATCTTCAAAATTGAAAGTTCTTCTTGGTAGATTTTTCCTTTGATGTGTATGAAGTGTCCTTCCTTATCTTTTTTGATTACTTTTGGTTGAAAGTCAATTTTATTTGATATTAGAATCGCTATGGCCCTTATATACTTAGAGAAGGGAGGAGATGTCAGGGGCAGCCCTGCTTATACACTGATGGTCTAAAATCAGCCATAGGCCTAAAATCAGCAATAGGCCTGACATACATGCATGCTAACACAAAGTCTTGGGTCTTTGTAGAAAAACTCTGAAACAGATGGCTATAACCTATTGTAAGCAGGCAGCTTTTGTGGAAATTTACCAGCCTGAGTAGTCATAGACCTTGTAAATAGGTAGCTTCGGCGGACAGTACCAACTTAGATAAGGACAAGTGAATCATACGCAGAGTCATAGTGACCTGTCCCCTGAACCTTCACTCAGCTGATATCCTGTTCTGAACGAAATCTGTACTCCACCTGAATACCTATGCTCCAGTGTCATCCCCTTCCCCACATCCTGCCTTTTTGTGTTTATAATCCCTGTGTGAATAAGTAAAAATTATGATTTGATTTTAAATAAATAAACAAATAAATAAATAAATAATAATTTAAAAATACTAAAAAAAAAGAAAAAAGAAAAAAGAAAATGAATGGCTACTCCAGCTTGTTTCTTGGGATCATTTTTTTTTTTAAACAATTGTTTTCCATCCTTTTACTCTGAGGTAGTGTCTGTCTTTGTCACTGAGGTAGGTTTCATGTATGCAGCAAAATGCTGGCTCCTGTTTGTGTATCCAATCTGATAGTCTGCATCTTTCTATTGGAGAATTGAGTCCATTGATGTTAAGAGATATTAAGGAAATACGATTGTGGCTTCCTGTTATTTTTGTCATTAGAAGTAGAATTATATTTGTGTAGCTATCTTCTTTTGAGATTGTTGGAAGATTACTTCCTTGCTTTTTCTAGGTTGTCGTTTCCTTCCTTGTGTTGGTGTTTTTCATCAATTATCCTTTGAAGTGCTGGGTTTGGGGGAGGGTATTGTGGAAATTTGTTTTTTTTTTTCATGGAATATCTTGGTTTCTCCATCAATGGTAATTGACAGTTTTGCTGGGTATAGTAGCCTGTGCTGGCATTTGTGTTCTCTTTGGGTCTGTATGACATCTGTCCAGGATCTTCTTGCTTTTATACTCTCTGGTGAGAAGTCTGGTGTAATTCTGATAGGTCTGCCTTTATATGTTACTTGACATATGTCCCTGTTGTGGACAGTGAGGAGGATATACTTGTGGTGAACAGTGGGGAGGATGTCCCTGTGGTGGACAGTGAGGAGGATGTCACTGTGAAAGATAGATATGAGAATTTCACTGCAGTGAACAGTGTGGAGGATGTCCCTGTTGTGGACACTCAGGAGGATATACCTGTGGTGTACAGTGGGGAGGATGTCCCTGTGGAAGACAATGAGGAGGATATTCCTGTGGTGGACAGTAGGGAGGACATGACTGTGGTGGATTGTAGGATGTCCCTGTGGTAGACAGTGAGGAGGATATCGTTGGGGTGAACAGTGGGGAGGATGTCCCTGTGGTGGACATTGAGGAGGAGTTACATGTGGTGGACCGTGGGGAGGACATCCATTTGTTGCAAAGAGTCATGTCCCTCTGGTAGACTGTGGGGAGGATGTCTCTGTGGTGGACGGTGAGGAGGATGTCCTTGTTTTGGCAAATAGCGAGGATGTCCCTGTGTTACTCAGAAGGGTGTCCCTATGGTGGACAGCGGGAAGGATGTCCCAGTGCTGGCAGGTGGCAAGGATATCCCTGTGAAGGACAGTGGGAAGGATGTCCCTGTGGCACACAGGAGGATGTCCCTGTGGTGAACAGTAGAGCATACCCTTGTGGTTGGGAGTGAGAAGGATGTCATTCTGGTGGACAGTGTGTAGGATGTCCTGGTGGTGGACAGTGGGGATGATGTCCCGGTGGTGGAAAGTGAGGAGAATGTCCCTGTGGTGGATATTGTGAAGAATGTCCCTTTGATGCACAGGAGGATATCCCTGTGGTGGACAGTGAGGAGTATGTACCTGTGCTGTACAGTGGCGATGATGTCCCTTTGGTGGACATTTGGGAGGATGTCCCTGTGGTGGACAGTGAGGAGAATATCCCTGTGGTGTACATTGGGGATGATGACCCTGTGGAGGACATTGAGCAGAATATTCCTGTGGTGACAGTAGGTAGGACGTGACTGTGGTGGACTGTAGGATGTCCCTGTGGTGGATAGTGAGGAAGATGTCCCTGTTGTGGACACTGAGGAGGATGTCCTTGTGGTGAACAGTGGGGAGGATGTCCCTGTGGTGGACAGTGAGGAGGAGTTACATGTGGTTGACTGTGGGGAGGACATCCATTTGTTGCACAGGAGCATGTCCCTCTGGTAGACTGTGGGGAGGATGTCCCTGTGGTGCACAAGAGGATGTCACTATGGTGGACAGTGGGGAGGAGGTCCCTGTGGTGGACAGTGGGGAGGATGTCCAAGTGGTGGACACTGGGGAGGATGTCCCTGTGGTGGACAGTGAGGAGGATGTCCTTGTTTTGGCAAATAGCGAGGATGTCCCTGTGTTACTCAGAAGGGTGTCCCTATAGTGGGACATATGTCTCAGTGGGAAGGATGTCTCAGTGCTAGCAGGTGGCAAGGATATCCCTGTGAAGTACAGTGGGAAGGATGTCCCTATGGCACAAAGGAGGATGTCCCTGTGGTGGACATTGTGGAGCATGCCCTTGTGGTTGGGAGTGAGGAGGGTATCCCTCTGGTGGACAGTGTGTAGGATGTCCTGGTGGTGGACAGTGAGGATGATGTCCCAGTGGTGGAAAGTGAGGAAGATGTGCCTGTGGTGGACATTGTGAAGAATGTCCCTGTGGTGCACAGGAGGATATCCATGTGGTGGACAGTGAGGAGTATGTACCTGTGCTGTACAGTGGCGATGATGTCCCTTTGGTGGACATTTGGGAGGATGTCCCTGTGGTGGACAGTGAGAAGGATGTTCATGTGGTGGACAGTGAGGAGAATGTCCCTGTGGTAGACAGTGAGGAGGATGTCCCTTTGGTGGACAATGAGGACTATGTTGCTGTTGTGGACAGTGCAGATGATTTCCCTGTGATGGACAGAGTGGATGATGTCCCTGTGGTTGACAGTGAGGAGGATGACCCTGTGGACAATGAAGAGGATGTCTCTGTGGTAGACAGTGGAGGACATCCCTGCTGTGGACATTGAGGAGGATCTCCCTCTGGTGGACAGGTGGGAAGATGTCCCTGTGATGGACAGATATGACGATTTCACTGCGGTGGACAGTGGGGAGGATGTCCCTGTTGTGGACAGAGGGGTGGATGTCCCTGTGGTTCCCAGGAGGATGTCCCTTTGATAGACATTGGGGAGGATGTCCCTGTGGTGGACAATGAGGAGGAGGTCTCTGTGGTGGACACTGGGGAGGACATCCCTGTGGTGGACATTGAGGAGGATGTAGCTATGGTGGACAGTGGGGAAGATCTTCCTGTTAAGGATAGTGGAGAGGATGTCCTTGTGTTGGCAAGTAGGAAGGATTTCCCTGTGGTGCACAGAAGGATGTTCCTATGGTGAACAGTGGGAAGGATGTCCGAATGCTGGAAGATGGCATGGATATCCCTGTGGAAGTCAGTGAGGGGGATGTCCTTGTGGTGGACAGTGCTGGAGGACATCCATGTGGTGGACAGTTGGTAAGATATACTTGTCAGGGGCAGTGAGGAGGATGTCCCTGTAGTGAACAGTGGGGAGGATGTCCCTGTGGTGCAGAGGAGATTGTTCCTGTGGTAGACAGTGTGGAGCATGTCCTTGTGGTCGGCAGTGAGGAGGATGTCCCTATAGGGGACAGTTGGGAGGATGTCGCTCTGTTGGACAGTAGAGAGGATGTGCCTGTGTTGCAGAGGAGGATGTCTCTGTGGTAGACAGTGTGAAGCCTATCATTGGGGTCAACAGTGAGTAGGATATCATTGTGGTGAACAGTGGGGAGGATATCAGTGTGGTGGACAGCGTGGAAAATGTCCCAGTGGTGGACAGTAGGGAGGATGTCGCTGTGGTGGATAATAAGTAGGATGTCCCCATGGGGGACAGTGGGGAGGATGTCCCTGTGGTGGATAGTGAAGAGAATGTCCCTGTGGGGGACAGTGAGGAGGATGTCACTTTGGTGGACATTGGGGAGGATGTCCCTATGGTGGACAGTGAGGTGTATGTACCTGTGGTGGACAGTGAACAGGATGTTCTTGTGGTGAACAGTGAGGAGGATGTCCCTGTGATGGATCATGGAGAGTATGTCCTTGAAGTGGAAAATGAGGTGGATATCCCTGTGTTGTAGAGTAAGGAGAATATCCATTAGGTGGGGAGTGAGGAGGATGTGCCTGGGTTGGACAGTGAGAAGGATGTTCGTGTGGTGGACATTAAGGAGTATGTCCCTTTGGTGGACAGTGAGGACGATGTTGCTGTGGTGTACAGTGTGGAGGATTTCCCTGTGATGGACAGAGGGGATGATGTCCCTGTGGTTGACACTGAGGAGGATGACCCTGTGGAGCACAGTGAGGAGGATGTCCCAGTGGTAGACAGTGGAGGACATCCCTGCAGTGGATATTGAGGAGGATCTCCCTCTGTTGGACACGTGGGAGGATGTCCTTGCCATGGACAATGGAGAAGACGTCCTGTGGTGGACAGTGGGGAGGACATCCCTGTTGTGGACAGTGGGGGCACATTATTGTGGTGGACTATGAGAATGAAATCCCTGTGGTGGACAGTGAGGAGGATGTCCCAGTTGTGGACATAGGAGAGAAGGACCATTGGAGGACTGTGGGGAGGATGTCCCAGTGGTGGGAAGAGATGAAGATGTCCCTGTGGTGGAGAGTAAGGAGGATGACCAAGTGATAGACTGTGAGGAGGATGTCCCTGTGATGGACAGATATGAGGATTTCACTGTGGTGGACCATGGGTAGGATGTCCCTGTGGTGGACAGTGGGAAGATGTCTTTGTGGAAGACAGTGAGGAGGATGTCCCTGTGTTGGACAGTGGGGTGTATGTCCCTGTGGTTCACAGGAAGATGTCCTTTTAGTGGATAGTGAGGAGGATGTCCTTGTGGTGGACAGTAGGGAGGACGTGACTGTGGTGGACTGGAGGATGACCCTGTTGTGGATAGTGAGGAGGATATCCTTGTGGTGAACAGTGGGGAAGATGTCCCTGTGGTGGACAGTCAGGAGGAGTTACACCTGTGGTGGACCATGCGGAGGACATCCATTTGTTGCACAGGAGCATGTCCCTGTGGTAGACCATTGGGAGGATGTCCCTGTGGTGCACAGAAGGATGTCACTGTGGTGGACAGTGGGAGGAGGTCCCTGTGGTGGACAAAGAGGCAGATGTCCCAGTGGTGGACACTTGGAGGATATCCCGTTGTGGACTTTGAGGAGGATGTACCTGTGGTGGAAAGTGGGGAAGATGTCCCTGTGGTGGAGAGTGGGAGGATGTCCTTGTTTTGGCAAATAGAGAGGATGTCCCTGTGTTACACAGAAGGTGTCCCTATGGTGGACAGTGGAAGGATGTCCCAGTGCTGGAAGGTGGCTAAGATATTCCTGTGAAGGACATTGGGGAGGATGTCCCTGTGCTGGGGAGTGAGTAGGATGTCCGTGTTGGACAATGGGAGGATGCCCTATGGCACACAGGAGGATGTCCCTGTGGTGGACAGTGTGGAGCATGTTCCTTGTGGTCGGTAGTGAGGAAGATGTCACTCTGGTGGACAGTGTTGAGGATGTCACTGTGGTGGACAGTGAGGAGGATATATGTGTTGGACAGTGAGGAGTATGTCCCTGTGGTGGGATTGAGAAGGATGTCACTGTGTTGGACAGTGAGTAGCATGTTCATGTGGTGGACAATGAGGAGGATGTTGCTTGTGGTGGACAATGCAGAGCATGTCCTTGTGATGGACAAGGGGATGATGTCCCTGTGGTTGACTGTGAGAGGATGACCCTGTGGAGGACAGTGAGGAAGATGTCACTGTGGTAGACAGTGGAGGACATCCCTGCAGTGAACATTGAGGAGGATATCCCTTTGGTGATCAGGGGTGAGGATGTCCCTTTGGTGGACAGTGAGAGGATATTCTTCTAGTGGACAGTGAGGAGAATGGCCCAGTGGTGGACAATGGGTAGGACGTCCCTGTGGTGGACATTGTGGAGGTTGTCCCTGTGGTGGGCAGTGAGGAAGATGTCCCTGTGGTGGACAGTTGGGAGGACATATCTGGGGTGGAGTATGTCCCTGTGGTAGAGAGTGAGCACTATGTCCCTGTGGTAGACAGTGAGTAGGATGTCCCTGTGGTGGACAGTGAGATGGATGTCCCTGTGGTGTACAACGAGGACTATGTACCTGTGGTGGAGAGTGAGGAGAATATCCCTGTGGTGGACAGTGAGGGGGAGGTCCCTGTGTTGGACAGTTGGAGCACATCACTTTGGTGAACAGTCAGGAAGATATCACTGTGGTGGACACTAGGGAGGATGTTCCTGTTGTGAACATTGACCAGGATGTCCCTAAGGTGGACAGTGAGGACGATGTTGCTGTGGTGGAGAGTGCAGAGGATTTCTCTGTGATGGACAGTGGGGATGATGTCCCTGTGGTTGACAGTGAAGAGGATGACCCTGTGGAGCACAGTGAGGAGGATGTCCCAGTGGTAGACAGTGGAGGACATCCCTGCAGTGAACATTGAAGAAGTCCACTCTGGACAGGTGGGGAGGATGTCCTTGCGGTGGACAGTGGAGAGGATGTCCCTGTTGTGGACACTTTGGAGGATGTCTTTATGGTGGGCAGAGATGAAGACATCCCTGTGGTGGACAGTGTGGAGGATTTCCCTGTTGTGGACAGTGGGGGCACGTCATTGTGGTGGACTGTGAGGATGAAATCCCTGTTGTAGACAGTGGGGAGAAGGATCCTTCATGGACTGTGGGGAGGATGTCCCAATGGTGGAGAGAGATGAGGATGTCCCTGTGCTAGAGAGTGAGGAGGATGTCCATGTAGTGGACAGTGAGGAGGATGTCCCTGTGATGGACAGATATGAGGATTTCACTGCGGTGGACAGTGGGGAGTATGTCCCTGTGGTGGACAGTGGAAAGGATAGTCCTGCAGCAAACAGTGGGGAGGATGTCCCTGTGGTGGACAATGGGGAGGATGTCTTTGTGGTATTACTGTGAAGAGGATGTCCCTATGGTAGACAGTGGGGTGGATGTCCCTGTGGTGCACAGGAGGATGTCCTTTTGGTGGACAGTGAGGAGGATGTCCCTGTGGTGTACAGTGGGGAGATGTACCTGTGGTGGACCATAAGGAGGATGTTCCTGCACTGGACACAGGGAGGATGTATCTGTGGTGGAAAGTGGAGAGGATATCCCTGCGGTGGACTGTGGGGATCATGTTCCTGTGATGGACTGTGGGAAAGATGTCTTTGTGTTAGAATGTGAGGAGGATGTCCCTGTGGTGGACTTGGGGAGGTCGTCTTTGTGGTGCACTGAAGGGTGTCCCTTTGGTAGACAGTGCGGAGAATGTCTCAGTGGTAAACAGTGAAGAGGACGTCACTGTGGTGGGCAGTGAGGAGCATGTCCCTGTGGTGGACAGTTGGGAGGATGTCCCTGTGGTGAACATTGGGAGGATGTCCCTGAGGTGGACAGTGTGGAGGGTGTCCCTTTGTTGGGCAGCGAGGAGCACGTCCTGTGGTGGGCAGTGTGGAGGATATCCCTGCAGTGGACAGTTGGGAGGAGGTACCTGTGGTTCATGGATGGATGTCCCTGTGGTGGACAGTGAGTAGGATGTCCCTGTGGTCGACAATGGGAGGATGTTCTTGGTGGGCAATTGGAAGATGTCCCTGTGATGGATAGTGGGGACTATGTCCTTGTGGTGGACAGTGAGGTGTATGTCCCTGTCGTGGACAGTGGTGAGGATGTCCCTGTGGTGGAGATGGGGAGGATGTCCCTGTGTTGGAGAGTGGGGAGGATGTCCCTGTGGTGGACAGTGAGAAGAATGTACCTGTACCTGTGGTGGACTTTTAGGAGGATGTCCCTGAGGTGGACTGTAGGGAGGATATCCTGTGGTAGACAGTGGGGAGGACGTCCTTGAGGTGCACCGGAGGGTGTCCCTGTGGTGGACAGTGGGTATGATGTCCCTGTGGCAGACAGTAGGGAGAACATAACTGTGGTGGGCAGTGAGGTGTGGATGTCCCTTTTGTGGACAGTGTAGAGTATGTCCTTGTGTTGTACAGTGAGGAGGATGTCTCCGTGGTGGACAGTGGGGAGGAAGCCCCTTTTGTGGACAGTGGGTAGGATATCCCTGTGGTGGACTAGAGGAGGATATACCTGTGGTGGACACTGAGGAGGAAGTGCATTTGGTGGACAATGTGGAGCATGTCCCTGTATTGGACAGAGAGGAGAATGTTCCTTTGATGGATAGTGTGGAGGAATTCTCTGTGGTGAACAATGATGAGGAATTCCCTGAGGTGGACAGAGTGGAGGATATACCCAATGTGTACAGTGGGTAGGATGTCCCTGTGGTGGGTAGTGAGGAGGATGTCCCTGTGGTGGACAGTGGGGAGGATGTCCCTGTGATGTACAGTGGGGAGGATGTCCTTGTGGTGCACAGGAGGATGTCACTTTGGTGGACAGTGAGTAGGACATCCCAGTGGTGGACAGTGAGGAGAATGTCCTTGTAGTGGACAGAGGGTAGGACATGCCTGTGGTGATCAGTGGGAAAGATGTCCCTTTGGTCGACAGTGGGGAAGATGTTCCTGTGGTGGACATTGGGGAGGATTTCCCTGTGGTGAACAGTGAGGACAATGTCCCTGTGGTGGACAGTGGGGAAGGACATCTCAGGGTGGTCATTGGGAAGGACATCCCTGTGGTGCACACTGAGAAGGATGTTCTTGTGGTGGACAGTGTGGAGGATGTCCCTGTGGTAGACAGTGGGAAGGACATGACTGTGGTAGGCAGTGAGGAGGATGTCCCTCTGGTGGACAAATGGGAAGATGTCCCTTTGGTGGACAGTGTGGAGAATTTCCCTGTGGTGGACAGTGAGGAGGAATTCCCTGAGGCGGACAGTGTGGATGGTATATCTGAGGTCCACAGTAGGGAGAATGTCCCTGTGGTGGGTAGTGACAGGATGTCCTGTGGTGGAAACTGAGGAGGATGTCCCTGTGATGAACAGTGGGGAGGTTGTCCTCGTGGTGCACCAGAGGGTGTCCCTGTGGTGGACACTGGGGAGTACGTCTCTGGGGTGGATATTCGGGTGGACAACAGTGTAGTGCACAGTCAGAAGGATGTCCCTGTGGTGGACAATGAGGAGGATGTGCCTGTGTTGGTCAGTGGGCAGGATGTCCCTGTGGTGGACAGTGGGGTGGATATCTCTGGGGTGGGCAGCAGGGGATATTTCCCCGTGGTGCACAAGAGTATGTTCCTGTGCCGGACAGTGAGGAGAACATCCCTGCGGAAACAGTGGGGAGGATGTCCATATGGTAGTCAGTGGATAGGATGTCCATGTGGTTGACAGGAGGAAGTCCCAATGGTGGACAGTTTTGAGGATGTCTCTGTGATGGACAGTGGTGAGGATGTCCCTTTGGTGGACATTGGGGAGGATGTCCCTGTGGTGGACAGTGAGGAGGATGTCACTTTGGTGGACAGTGAGAAGCAAATCCCTGTGGTGAATTGTCAGGAGAATGTCACTGTGGTGGACAGTGGGGAGGATGTCCCTGTGTTAGACATTGATGAGGGTGTCCCTATGGTGGACAGTGAGGATGATGTTCTGTGGTGGACAATGAGAACGATGTCCCTGTGGTGCATAATGAGGAAGATGTCCCTGTGCTGGACAGTAGTGAGGATGTCCCTGTGGTTGAGAGCGAGAAGGAGGTCCTTGTGGTGGAAAGTGGGGAGTATATCCCTGTGGTGGACAGTGAGGAGTATATAACTGTGGTGGACAGTGAAGAGGATTTCCCTGTGTTTGACTGTTAGAAGGTTGTCACTGTGCTGGAGAGTGGGGAGGATATCCCTACGGTGGACAGTGGGGAAAATGTCCATTTCGTGGACAGTGCAGAAGATAACTTTGTGTTAGAAAGTGAGGAGCATTTCCATGTGGTGGACAGTTGGGAGGTCATCCTTGTGGTGCACCTGAGAGTGTCCCTTTGGTGGACAATGAGGAGGATGTCCCTGTGGTAGACAGTGGGGAGGACATGACTGTGGTGGGCAGTGAGGAGGATATCCCTGTTGTAGACCAAGGTTAGGATGTCCCTTTGGTGGACAGTGTGGGGGATTTCCCTGTGGTGGACAGTGGGGAGGATATCTTTGTGTTAGAAAGTGAGGAGCATTTATTTCCCTGTGGTGGAGAGTGTGGAGGATGGGCCCTGTGGTAGACACTGGTGAGGATATGACTCTGGTGGGCAGTGAGGAGGATGTCCCTGTGGTAGACCAAGGGTAGGATGTCCTTTTGGTGGACAGTGTGGATGATTTCCTTGTGGTGGACAGTGAGAAGTAATTCCTGAGGTGGACAGTGTGGATGATATACTGTGGTCCACAGTGGGGAGAATGTCCCTGTGGTGGTAGAGACAGGATTCCCCTTTACTTCTTTGGGGGTTAGTTTTTCCTTTTGAAATTTA
>JAJTUV010003600.1:0-46405 GCA_021653895.1 Mastomys natalensis
AGGACATGTTACACTTGAGTAACAACCATCAATCCTAGAAGGTCCCACCACCACTTTCTCTTGTTATATAGATGCACTAAGGCCTTGGAGAAGATGTTTTTAGCTGTCTTCCCTCTAGTAAAGGTTGAACACATACAGTCACATTTCCTCTATTTTTCTCTGGAAGGAAAGGTTGCGGACTTCACAAAGAAGTAGACTTTAATTGCAATTGGTGGACCTCTTTGATGTGAAGCTTTTTCTGGTGTAGTTCTTATGGCGAATTCAGTGTGATAGGGTTAAGTTATAGATTTGAGTCTGTTTTGAACAGAAAGATAGTAATAGCAGGGTTTGTAATTATTACACCAAGGCTGTGTCTTAACCTGGAGTCACAATGAACCAATGATTTCACTGAGAGCAAGGATCTGACAGCGATCCTGTGAATCCTGTTTATTTGAGCTTGAGAAGAGATTGACATGGGGACCAGTTCCTGTTTAGGATTCTTTATCTTTCTGTGTCCTCCCCAAGATTCTCTTTCAAAGTACATGAAATCTCTGGGTTCCATTAACAGGGAGCATAGTGTGCACCTCTAGAATCATTCAGATTATCCCCCAACATCATAAGGGTGAATACTCATCTGGCTGACACTCTGCAGCATTCAAACCCTATGCTAGCTAATTATTGTTGTAAATGGAGAATGCTGAGACACCACATCAGTTCAGAGAGATCAGGATCACCTCAACTTGAACCACGAGCTCCATAGTCATTGGTGTATTAAAGATGAGGATAGATGAGTGCAGGCATCTATAGCACCTGAAGATGCTCCTAAGTTTGGACATCATAGATGTCAGAGAATGTTAGAATTAAGCCCCGTGAGCTAGCCTGAAGGAACCTAAAATCCTCTACCATGACCATTTGAAACACCCCTGCCTTGTGTCAACAGACTATTGGCTAGACCCACTGCAGAATCAGGTCCTGGAGATGTCGTTTGTCAGGAGAGGTCACAAGCAAAACCAGCAGAACTTAGACATGTGAATCAGGCTTCTCCTATGACACTGAGAGAAACAGCAGGCCAGAGAGGGAAGTGCTTATCCAAGTCAGGATCTCCAGAAGCAGCTGTATCAAGCCCTTGAGTAGTTATTACCTATCTGGGTCTACATTCCAACAGAGACTTTATTGCACTCTTGGGCATGACACTATGCTTGTGAAATGCTTGTTTCTTAGGAGCTTTAAGGGAGGTGACAGTCTGGGTTCCTTGCTCACAGCCTTACCTACCTGGCACATCATCCAGCCTCAACTTAAATGTCTCTCTTTGGGAGCTACTTTCTGTAGCCCAATAGTTAAGCCCCAGCCTCTGGGTTCCATTAGCAGGGAGTTTAGTGAGCATGCCTAGAATGATTCAGGGTATCCCCCACCATCGTGAAGGCAAATACTTATCTGACTGACACTCTGTAGCATTTCAAATTCTATTGCAGCTAATAATTGTTGTAAATGGACAATGTTGGTTTCTTTTTCGGGATATTTGTTGGTCTCTCATACTTAAAAGCTGAAATGAGTGAGAAATAAAAATTTTGATTTCCAACAGCTGTTTGATAAGCTCCTGTGTTTGCAGCATGTTCTGTATGCAGAGGTCTCTGATACTTACAGGCTGGTGGTATGGGCCCTTTGGGTAGCCAGCTGGAGGCTTCATTGAGTCCTAGGAAACAGAACAAGAAAGAAGAAAATGTTCTTCCTGCTCTCTGTCCTATATATACCATGGACTCTCCCTTAGGAAAGAGTGAACATTACATGAAAGATCATTGCTGGTATCCATTTCTATGCTGACAAGTACATCTTCTGACAAAGTCTTCCATTTGTCTTCTTAATCCCACCCAAATCAAGAGCTCTGCTAGAGTGTGAACTGTGACTCATGCTGAGATGTCAGGATCACCTCACCTGAGACTGTGAGCTCCACAGGGGCACTGGCATATGACAACAGGTAGAGAGATGTGTCATGAGAACCATAGCACCTGTAGGTGCCTGACTGATGGGAGGTCACAGCATTCATGGAGAATTCTGCCTGGAACTGCCGGTCTTGGGACTTTGATTTTAGTCGCAGCGGTGGCTGGGCTGATCCCTCCTTGGACAGAATGAAAGTGTCCACACTGTACATTGACCAACACAGCAGGGTCACATTCTCTCCTGAGTGTACTGTGGAGTTAGGCTTCACTGAGAGGGAAGGAGTGACACGGGGCTGTCCTGAAGAGAAGAGGATGATGAGAGGCTGGCTTCCTTATTTTTAGCCAACTCATACATGGTTTCGTCTTGAGAATCTGTGTCTGTGTCTCTTTTCTCTGATTCTGCTGAGCTCCAACTCTTCTCTTCCTGCATCTGTTCCTGTCTAAGGTTCCCATCTCTCATCCTGGCCATCAGATCCTCAGCTCCCACATGAGAGCCTGAGCAGAGGCTAGGTACCTGATTGAATCTCTGTAGATCCTCACCTGTGATCAGGATGTCCAGGGGATCACTGGAGGCTGACCACTCAGAGGAGAGGTTGTGCACACCATAGCATCTGTATTGGCCTCCAGTGGAGCGGCTCACATGGCCCAGTGTGAAGTTGGCCATAGAGAGGCCAGTGTCGGTCCTCTGGCTAGGGGGCTGTGTGATGTTAGATTCCCCCACCTTGTACAGAGCAAATCTGTCATAGTTGATGTCAGAGCAACACTGCAGGGTGAGGCTCATTCCAGGGTCCAGGATATGACCTGGGTGAGTCAGCAGAGAGGGCTTCTTGGACAGTCCTAGAGGGAAGGTGACAGTGACTGAGGACTTGGCTCTTACCAAAACCCGTTGACCTCCGCACATGTCATAGATTCTTCCCAAGCAGGGCTGTGATTGAGAACACAGGCTCTCCATTTTGTCCTTCTGTACTTGCAACTCTGCAGAGGGGCTAGCCGTGGCAAAGGGCTTAGAGTCTCAGAAAATATTTAAAGAACGATGGTGCTGACTGACCTGAGATGTGAATTTTCAGGGATTCACTGGGTACTGACCACAATTGTGCTCTATTTTTGTAGTAACCATAACATCTGAATGTCCTGTGAGGTTTGGGGTCATGGGTCCCATAACAAACAGGGCTTGGTACTGTCCACTAGAAGGAATACGCTGTGTGTCCACTGAGCTGGTGAACTTCTGATCTTCCTTGGTGAGAATGAATTTATCATAGTGACGCTGTGAGGCACACTGGAGTGTCATGTTCCCTCCTACTGTCACCACAGGGCTGGGCAGTACTGACAGCCTGGGTTCATAGTGCTGATAGATTCCTAGGAGAGAAGGAGGAAGTTTGTTACATTTCCTGACAGTGTCACAATGTTCTCTCGGACCACTCTGTGGGAAGGGAATACTTCCCATAACAGATTCTGGGGTTGAGAATCTGTCTGTATCCTCACCAGTCACCACCAACTCCAGGGTATCACTGGGCTCTGACCAACCAGCTGAGCTGTAAGAGTAACAGCGATATTGTCCTGCATGCTCTTCTGTCACAGAAGGGATGAAGAACTTGTCCTTGTTCCCAGGCTCCTGTGGTGTCTGTGTGTTCCAGGTTTTTTGGCTTTTCTCATTATGCAGAAAATACACTTCTGCATCCATGTTCCCCTGACAGCAGATGGTCACGGAACTAGTGAGGGAGATCACAGAGCCTGGTTCAGCTTTGATGATGAGTTTGGGGAGGTTCCCTGCAAGAAATTAGCAGGGAAGCAAGTGGGTGTGTTTGAAAGTGGTCCAGAGAAAGTCACACTTGGAGGTGGATGGCATTTAAGGTGATCCAGATTGGGACAAAGACTGTGAAGACTCATCTCAGTCCTGGACATCCTGGGTTTTTGTACTATTTCTGCTTTGAAAACCTGTATCCCTTGTCACACTGTCTCCTGTGCTCTCTCTGTGAATGGTTTAAAGAGCCCTGGCTCCTCACCTACAGCACACATCAAGTGTTAGCATTCCTTCTAGGCTCTGCACAACACCTACATGGCAATAGCCAGGTAGACCTGGCTTCCTATAAAAGAGGTGTTTGTTCTCTCCTCACTCTCCTATTCTCTTTGCCTTTTTTTCTCTCTGACTGATTTTTCCTTCTGTTTCTTTCTCCTCCCCTTCTCTGTCCAAATGTTTCTTGCTGGCCTCTTCTCTTCCCCTGTTCTCTGCCTGTCTGTCTCTATTCAATTCCCCTTCCCATGTCCATAAACAAACTCTATTCTATACAATATCGTCATATGGTTGGTACCTCATGGGGAAGGGATGGGTCCCTCAGAGGCACTCCTCACACTTCACTATACCTGGCTCTACAAAACACATCCTGGCTCTCTCTTTGGAATAAAACACAACATCAAGGGCTCCCTGAGCACCGTTTCACCTCACCATTAAGTGGAAAGCCTATGGTTCCTCACCTGAGACCAGAAGCTCCAGGGGGTCACTAGGCTCTGACCACACTTGTGGGTTGTGACTGCCATAGCTGTAGCATCTGAATGTCCACCTCTGGTTGGAGGCCACTGGATGCACAGAGAAGAAGGCCTCAAAGTTCCCAGTATAATAGTTATACCGTGAGTCCTGCCTCCAGAAGAGCTTCTGTGGTCCTTCCTTAGTCAGAATGAACCTGTCATAATTCTGCCCTGACACACACTGGAGGGTGACATTCTGTCCTGAGGCCACCACATGGCTGGGCTGGGCTGACAGGCTGGGTTTACTGTGTGCTTCTAGGAGAGAAGGCAGAATCAGTTAAATGTGTCAGGCCTTGTCATCCTCCAGGGCTGTGAGGTGGCTGTGCAGCACTGAGAGCAGCCTGACTTCTTGATAGTGAAGCCTGAGGATGGGGCATTGTTTTTCTTCTCACCTGTCACCACCAGCTCCAGGGCGTCACTGTCCTCTGAAAATTTACCATTGACCTGATAATAACAGTGGTAATATCCTGCGTGGTTCTTGTTAATTTTTGAGATGGGGAATTCAGCTTTGTTGCCAGATTTAGGTGAAATTTCTATGCACCATGGATTTTGGCTTCCTTTATAGAGACAGTAAGTTCTGGCTCCTCGGGTCCCCTCACACAAGAAGGTCACCTTACTCTGCCTGGTGACCACAGAGTCCGGCTGTACTGTGAGGGTAGGCTTAGGAAGGGATTCTGCAAGAAAAAGAGCAGGCAGGACTCAGACCATCCATCCTCTGATTGCAGTCCTTAACCCCACGACCCTCAGGTTACCCTCAGGAATAACACACATGTGGTGTTTTCCATCATCCCTGCCCAGGCATGGCTCCTGGATATGAAGAGAAGAGCAGGTCAGGGCAGCTGCAGACACTCACCTGCCAGCATTGAGATCCTGAGGCCCAGAGTGAGTCCTGGAAGAGAGTTTCCTGTGAATGGTTTGTCCCTGAAACTTGATCAGCTCCTTCCCTCTGCATCAACAACTAAGCCTCTGGGGTCCCCTGATGGCTGAGTGCTCAGCTACTGGCCATGATCATTTCTAGACCTCAGTATCCCCTCCCCCCTTTCACATCTCACCAAGACAGAGCAGGGCTGTGAAGGTGAAGGTCATGGCATCTCCTCTCAGAGGCTGCAACTGTGCTTGGGACCAGAGCTCCAGAGTCTGTGTGAAGGAACTGCTAACAGGGTGTGGCCCTGGAGGCCTTGGTGTCCTTATGACATGGTCACATTTCAGCAGCCCCACAGGAAGGGGAACTGCCTTCCTCAGGCACCCTGCTCTGACTTCCTCAATTCTGTGAGAAGGCCAGGCAGTAGACCGTATGCAAACATGTCTTACACAGATGACTTTTCCTTAACCGCCCAGTGTGTGCCTCACCTGTGCTTATTATTTTCAGACCCATCCTGTAGCAGACATGTGTGAACATCTCACACAACAATACAAATTTAACTGTGATTTTGCTTTGTTCCTTTTCACATTTTTATGTGAAACATTTTTCTGTTTTGAGCAGTTTTTATGTTTCTAAGAAGGGTCCTGCTGTGTATATCTTATTGGATTGAGATTTAAAGTCTTTTCTTCATATTCTCAAATGACACTTTATCATTAGTCACTACAATTTCTCTCTCTCTTTTTTTTTTGATGTTTGTGTTTTCCTTTAGAATTTTAAGGATGCATATTTCTATTCATTTTTCATTGTGTGTGTATGTGTGTGTTTGTGTGTGTACATGCATGTGTTTCAAAGCACATGTATGGAGGTCAGACTACAACCTCAGTAAGTTTCCTTGTACAATGTTGATCCTGTCAATCAGTGTCAGGTCTTTTTTTTTTTTTCTTTCTTTTCCTTTTTTTTTTTTTTTTTTTTTTTTTGAGGGCCAGAGTGACCTTAGGAGTGGAAGTTGGGGATACTGTGGGTCTGCCCCGGAATGTCCAGGCCTGAGTGCCTGGAAACCAACTATGGCAGTTCCTTTCTAACAGCAGGTGTATGGCTTGAAGAACTCGGGGCACCCAGGCCAGGGGCCCCACAGCCTCTGTAAACATGGCAGGCTCAGCGGGAGGGATGGCCTCCTGTGTGTGTTCACCAGGGGAGGGATTCAGAGATAGAGACAAGGACTGGGAGGCAGGCAAGGTGGGGTGGGGCGCTCAGCATGTTGCAGGCAGCAGGTGTGCAGAGTGAAGGTGAGTGTGTCATTGTGCTGCACAAGTAATGCATACTGGTAGTGAAACACCAGTTCCTTCAGGGAGTCATACAGGTTATAGGGCTCTGCGAAGCTCAAGCAGATGGCCGTGCAGTAGTTGAAAATTTATAGAGACCATATTGAGAGGTTAGGCATGGCCCCCAGTAGAGGGATGGGGACAATCACTAATCTCAAAATTTTAACTCTCAGTTCCTCCTGTTTAAAGAAATGCAGGGACGAAATGTGGAGCAGAGACTGAAAAAAAAGTCATCCAGAGAATGCCCTGCATAGGGATTGAAACAAGTAGTTTTATTGAGATTACAAAACAAATGTTGCTGAGGGGTTACTCACAAGGAAAAAAAATATTCAAATACAATTCATCAGTATATTCCACCATATAATATGACAAGATATCACATAGGACATAGTGATAACCTACTATTAACTATTTACTAAATAAAAATATTATTTCTACAAAGACTCCTACTAACATAGTACAAAAAACGTAGTTCACAATATCCTTTTTTTTTTTATTGGAAATTTTATTTACATTTCAGATGTTCTCCCCTTACCCCATTCCCCCTCACAGGAACTCCCTATCCCTTCCCCCCTCCTCCTGCTTCTATGAGGGTATACCACCACCTACCTAACCCCGCACCTCACCTCCCCACCCTCAAATACCCCCCCCCCAACACACAACGTCCAGCCTTCATGAGACCAAGGATCTTTTCTCCCACTTATATATGGCTCCCTTGCATATATAACTGGAGCCATGTGTCCCTCCCTAAGCGCTACCAGGCTGGTGATTTAGACCCTGGGGGTTCTGGTTGGTTGGTATTGTTTTCCTCATGGGGTCCCGAATCCTTTCAACTCCTTCACTCTTCACTCTAACTTCTCTATTGGGAATCCCATGATCAGTTTAATGGTTAGTTGTGAGCATCTGCCTCTGAATATGTCAGACTCTTGCAGACCTCTAAGGAGACAGCTATATCAGGCTCCTGTCAGCATGTACTTCCTGACATCCACATCAATGTCTATCTTTGGTGACTGCATATGGGATGGATACCCAGGTGGAATAGTCTGCAGACCTCCTTCAGTTTCTGTTCTGCACTTTGTATCCATATTTGCTCCCTTGAGTATTTTCTTACTCCTTCTAAGAAGGACTGAAGGCCCCCCACTTGGTCTTCATTCTTCATGAGCTTCATGTGGTCTGTGAGTTAAATCTTGGGTATTTCAAGCTTCTGGGCTAAAATCCAATAATCAGTGAGTGAATACCATGTGTGTTCTTTTGTGATTGGGTTACTTCACTCAGGATGATATTTTCCAGTTCCATCCATTTACATAAGAATTTATCAAATTCATTGTTTTTAATAGCTGAGTAATATTCCATTGTGTAAATGTACCACATTTTTTGTATCCATTCCTCTTTTGAAGGGCATCTGGGTTCTTTCCAGCTTCTGGCTATTATAAATAAGGCTGCTATGAATATAGTGGAGCATGTGTTCTTGTATTTTGGAGCATCTTCAGGGTATATGCTCAGGCGTGGTATAGCTGGGTCCTCAGGTAATGCTATGTCCAATTTTCTGAGGCACCGCCAGACTGCTTTCCAGAGTGGTTGCACCATCTTGAAATCCCACAACAATGGAGGAGTGTTTCTCTTTCTCCACATCCTTGCCAGCATCAACTATCACCTGAGGTTTTTTTTTTTTTTTTTTTTTTTTGGAAATTTTTTTTTTACATTTCAGATATTCTCCCCTTACCCCATTTCCCCCCTCCCTCCCAGGAACTCACTATCCCTTCCCCCATCCTCCTGTCTCCACATTGGAGTACCCCCACCCACCCTCCCCTGTACCTCACCTCCCCACCCTTGAATATCCCCCCCCATGTCCAGCCTTCATGGGACCAAGGATCTCTTCTCCCATTTAAATATATAGCTCCCTTGCATATATAGCTGGAGCCATGTGTCCCTCCCTAAGCACTCCCAGGCTGGTGGTTTTTGACCCTGGGGGCTCTGGTTAGTTGGGATTGTTGCTTTCCTCATGGTGTCGCGAAGGCTCTCAACTCCTTCAGCCTTCACTCTATCTTCTCCATTGGGAACCCCATCATCAGTTTAATGGTTAGCTGTGAGCTTCTGCCTCTGAGTATGTCAGACTCTTGCAGACTTCTAAGGAGACAGCTATATCAGGCTCCTATCAGCATGTACAACCTGACATCCACATCAACCTCTACCTTTGGTGACTGCACATAGGATGGATATCCAGGTGGAATGGTCTGTCTCTCCTTCAGTTTCTGTCCTGCACTGTGTCTCCATATTTGTACCCTTGAGTATTTTGTTACTCCTTCTAAGAAAGACTGAAGCCCCCCTACTTGGTAATCATTCTTCATGAGCTTTATGTGGTCTGTGAGTTGAATCTTGGGTATTTCAGGCTTCTGGGCTAAAATCCAATAATCAGTGAGTGAATACCATGTATGTTCTTTTGTGATTGGGTTACTTCACTCAGGATGATATTTTCTAGTTCCATCCATTTATATATGAATTTATCAAATTCATTGTTTTTAATAGCTGAGTAATATTCCATTGTATAAATGTACCACATTTTTTGTATCCATTCCTCTGTTGAAGGGCATCTGGGTTCTTTCCAGTTTCTGGCTATTATAAATAAAGCTGCTATGAACATAGTGGAGCATATGTCCTTGTTATGTGTTAGAGCATCTTCTGGATATATACCCAGGAGTGGTATAGCTGGGTCCTCAGGTAGTGATATGTCCAATTTTCTGAGGAACCGCCAGACTGTTTTCCATAGTGGTTGCACCATCTTGCAATCCCACCAACAATGGAGGAGTGTTCCTCTTTCTCCACATCCTCGCCAGCATCTGCTATGACCTGAGTTTTTTTATTTTAGCCATTCTGACTGGTGTTTTGTGGAATCTCAGGGTTGTTTTGATTTGCATTTCCCTGATGACCAAGGATGCTGAACATTTCTTTAGGTGCTTCTCGGCCATTCGCATTTCCTCAGTTGAGAATTCCTTGTTTAGCTCCATACCCATTTTTAAATAGGGTTATTTGATTGTCTAGAGTCAAATTTCTTGAGTTCTTTGTATATATTGGATATTAGTCCTCTATCGGATGTGGGATTGGTAAAGATCTTTTCCCAATCTGTTGGTTGCCATTTTGTCCTATTGACAGTGTCCTTTGCCTTACAGAAACTTTGCAATTTTATGAAGTCCCATTTGTCAATTCTTGATCTTAGAGCAGAAGCCATTGCTCTTCTGTTCAGGAACTTTTCCCCTGTGCCTAGGTATTCGAGGGTCTTCCCCACCTTCTCTTCTATTAGTTTCAGTGTGTCTGGTTTTATGTGAAGGTCCTTTATCCACTTGGACTTGAGCTTTGTACAAAGAGGTAAGAATGGATCAATTTGCATTCTTCTGCATGTTGTCCTCCAGTTGAACCAGTACCATTTGTTGAAAATGCTGTCCTTGTTCCACTGGATGGTTTTAGCTCCTTTGTCAAAGATTAAATGACCATAGGTGTGTGGGTTCATTTCTGGGTCTTCAACTCTATTCCACTGATCTTCCTGCCTGTCTCTGTACCAATACCAGGCCGTTTTTATCACTATTGCTCTGTAGTACAGCTTGAGGTCAGGGATGGCGATTCCTCCAGAAGTTCTTTTATTGTTGAGAGATGGTTTTCGCTATCCTGGGTTTTTTTGTTGTTCCAAATAAATTTCAGAATTTCTCTTTCTAGTTCTGTAAAGAATTGAGTTGGTATTTTAATGGGGAGTGTATTGAATCTGTAGATTGCTTTTGGCAAGATGGCCATTTTTAGTATATATTAATCCTGCCAATCCATGAGCATGGGAGATCTTTCCATTTCCTGAGATCTTCTTCAATTTCTTTCTTCAGAGACTTGAAGTTCTTGTCATACAGATCTTTCACCTGCTTGGTTAGATTCACCCCGAGGTATTTTATATTATTTGTGACTATTGTGAAGGGTGTCATTTCCCTAATTTCTTTTTCAGCCTGTTTATCTTTCATGTAGAGGAAGGCTACTGATTTGTTCGAGTTGATTTTATAACCTGCCACCTTGCTGAAGTCGTTTATCAGGTTTAGGAGTTCTCTGGTGGAGTTTTTGGGGTCACTTAAGTATACTATCATATCATCTGCAAATAGTGATATTTTGACTTCTTCCTTTCCTATTTGTATTCCTTTGACTTCTTTTTGTTGTCTAATTGCTCTGGCTAGGACTTTTTCATTGTGGCTTTTCATATAGCATTGTTTTGTATAGAAAGTACAAGAAAGTTGCTTTTATACAGCTGAAATTCATTGGACAAAGTATTGCAGAAACAGTCTGTAAAGATACATGATAAGCAAGCCATATAGTTCTTCCAGTACTATATTGAATAGGTAGGGAGAGAGTGGGCAGCCTTGTCTAGTCCCTGATCTTAGTGGGAATGTTTCAAGTTTCTCTCCATTTAGTTTGATGTAGGCTATTGGTTTGCTGTATATTGCTTTTAGTATGTTTAGGTATGGGCCTTGAATTCCTGATCTTTCCAAGACTTTTACCATGAAGGGATGTTGGATTTTGTCAAATGCTTTCTCAGCATCTAATGAGATGATCATGTGGTTTTTTTCTTTGAGTTTGTTTATATAGTGAATTACATTGATGGATTTCCGAATATTGAACCATCCCTGCATTCCTGGGATAAAGCCCACTTGATCATGATGAATGATTGTTTTGATGTGTTCTTGGATTCGGTTTGCTAGAATTTTATTGAGTATTTTTGCATCGATATTCATAAGAGAGATTGGTCTGAAGTTCTCTTTCTTTGTTGGGTCTTTGTGAGGTTTAGGTATGAGTGTGATTGTAGCTTCATAGAACGAATTGGGTAGTATTCCTTTTGTTTCTATTTTGTGGAATAATTTGAAGAGAATTGGTATTAGGTCTTCCTTGAATGTCTGATAGAATTCTCCACTAAAACTATCTGGTCCTGGGCTTTTTTTGGTGGGGAGACTTTTAATGACTGCTGCTATTTCTTTAGGGGTTATGGGACTGTTTAGATGGTTTATTTGCTCCTCATTTAACTTTGGTACTGGTATCTGTCTAGAAATTGTCCATTTCATCCAGAGTTTCCAGTTTTGTTGAGTATAGGCCTTTGTAGTAGGATCTGATGATTTTTTGAATTTCCTTGGTTTCTGTTGTTATGTCTCCCTTTTCAGATCTGATTTTATTAATTTGGGTAGTGTCTCTGTGCCCTCTGGTTAATCTGGCTACGGGTTTATCTATGTTGTTGATTTTCTCAAAGAACCAACTCCTGGTTTTGTTGATATTTTGTAGAGTTCTTTCTGTTTCTACTTGGTTGATTTCAGCCCTGAGTTTGATTATTTCCTGACACCTACTCCTCTTGGGTGTATTTGCTTCTTTTTGTTCTAGAGCTTTCAGGTGTGTTGTCAAGTTGTTTATGTGTGCTCTCTCCAATTTCTTTTTGTAGGCATTTAGAGCTATGAGTTTTCCTCTTAGCACTGCTTTCATGGAGTCCCACAAGTTCTGGTATGATGTTTCCTCATTTTCATTAAATTCTAGAAAGTCTTTAATTTCTTTCTTTATTTCTTCCTTGAGAAAGTCATCATTGAGTAGAGCATTGTTCAGTTTCCACATGGATGTGGGTTTTCCCTTGGTTCTGTCATTATGAAAGACCAGCCTTAGTCCGTGGTGATCTGATAGGATGCAGGGGATTATTTCAATCTTTTTGTATCTGTTGAGGACTGTTTTGTGACCAATTATATGGTCTATTTTAGAGAAGGTACCATGAGGTACTGAGAAAAAGGTGTATTCTTTAACTTTAGGATGAAATGTTCTATAGATATCTGTTAAATCCATTTGGTCCATAACTTCTGTTAATTTCAGTGTGTCTTTGTTTAGTTTCTGTTTCCACGATCTGTCCATTGGTGAGAGCGGGGTGTTAAAATCCCCCACTATTATTGTGTGAGGTGCAATGTGTGCTTTGAGCTTTAGTAAAGTTTCTTTTATGTATGTAGGTGCCCTTGCATTTGGAGCGTAAATGTTCAGAATTGAGAGTTCATCTTGGTAGATTTTTCCTTTGATGAGTATGAAGTGTCCTTCGTTATCTTTTTTGATTACTTTTGGTTGAAAGTCGATTTTATTTGATATTAGAATGGCTACTCCAGCTTGTTTCTTGGGACCATTTGCTTGGAAAATTGTTTTCCAGCCTTTTACTCTGAGGTAATGTCTGTCTTTGTCACTGAGGTGCGTTTCTAGTATGCAACAAAATTCTGGGTCCTGTTTATGTATCCAGTCTGATAGTCTACGTCTTTTTATTGGAGAATTGAGTCCATTGATGTTAAGGGATATTAAGGAAAAATGATTTTTGCTTCCTATTATTTTTGTTATTAGAGTTGGAATTATGTTTGTGTGGCTACCTTTTTTTGGGGGGTTGTTGGAAAATTACTTCCATGCGTCTTCTAGGTTGTAGTTTCCTTCCTTGTGTTGGCATTTTCTGTCAATTATCCTTTGAAGTGCTGGGTTTGTGGGAAAATATTGTGCAAATTTGGTTTTGTCATGGAATATCTTGGTTTCTCCATTTATAGTGATTGAGAGTTTTGCTGGGTATAGCAGTCTGGGCTGGCAGTTGTGTTCCCTTAGGGTCTGTATGATATCAGACCAGGATCTTCTGGCTTTTATAGTCTCTGGTGAAAAGTCTGGTGTAATTCTTATAAGTCTGCCTTTATATGTTACTTGATCTTTTTCCTTACAGCTTTTAGTATTTTTTCTTTGTTTTGTGCATTTGGTGTTTTGATTATTATGTGACGGGATGTATTTCTTTTCTGGTCTAGTCTGTTTGGTGTTCTGTAGGCTTCTTGTATGTTTATGGGTGTCTCGTACTTTAGGTTGGGGAAATTTTCCTCTATAATTTTGTTGAAGATATTTACTGGCCCTTTAGATTGGGAATCTTCACTCTCATCTATACCTATTATCCTTAGGTTTGGTCTTCTGATTGCATCTTGGATTTCCTGGATGTTCTGTGTTAGGAGCTTTTTGCATTTTGCATTTTCTTTGACTGTTGTGTCGAGGTTTTCCATGGTATCTTCCGTGCATGAGATTCTCTCTTCTATCTCTTGTATTCTGTTGGTGATGCTTGCATCTATGACTCCTGATCTCTTTCCTACGTTTTCTATCTCCAGAGTAGTCTCCCTTTGAGATTTCTTTATTGTTTCTATTTCCAGTTTTAGATCCTGGATGGTTTTGTTGAATTCCTTCACCTGTTTTGTTGTGTTTTCTTGAAATTCTTTAAAGGATTTTTGTGTTTCCTCTTTAAGGGCTTCTACCTGTTTACCTGTGTTCTCTTTCAATTCTTTCAAGGATTTTTGTGTTTCCTCTTTGAGGGCTTCTACCTGTTTACCTGTGTTCTCCTGTATTACTTTAAGGGAGTTACTTATGTCCTTCTTAAATCCTCCATCATCATCATGAGAAGTGATTTTAATTCTGAGTCCTGTTTTTCCTGTGTGATGGAGTATCCAGGGCTTGCTATGGTGGGAGAACTGGGTTCTGATGATGTCAGGTAACTTTGATTTCTGTTGCTTGTGTTCTTGTGCTTGCCTTTCTCCATCTGGTTGACTCTATTGTTACCTGTGCTCACTGTGTCTGAATGGAGTCTGTCTTTCCAGTTATCTTGCTTGTGTCAGATCTCTTCGGATTCCAGATGTCTCTGTGTTCCTGTGATCCTAAGCTCCTTCTGCTCTGGATGCAATAGGTCTTCTAGGATGTCTCAGGATTCTATGTTTCCACGGGCGCAGACCAGCTAAGTGTCCTCTGCACTGGATGCAGTATGTCCTCTAGGTTGTCTCAGGATCAGGTGTTTCCACCAGAGCAGACCAGCTAAGGGACCTGTGCTCTGTGTGCAGTGGGTCCCTCTAGGATGTCTCAGGATCCTGTGTTTCCACAGGAGCAGACCAGCAACGGGCACGCCCCAGGCCAAAGGACCAGAGTCCGGGTGCAAGGGAAGTTATAGTCCGGAGGGGTGGGCTTTGGGGGCCTGCTAGTTCCTTAAGCCCCACCTGGCTCCCGGTTGTAACTCTGGGGTTTGGGCTAGTGGGCAAGGTGACTTACCCTCTGCTCTGTGTGCAGTGGGTCCCTCTAGGATGTCTCAGGATCCTGTGTTTCCACAGGAGCAGACCAGCAACCATCACCTGAGTTTTTATCTTAGCCATTCTGACCGGTGTGAAGTGGAATCTCAGGGTTGTTTTGATTTGCATTTCCCTGATGACCAAAGATGCTGAACATTTCTTTAGGTGCTTCTTGGCCATTCGCATTTCCTCAGTTGAGAATTCTTTGTTTAGCTCCTTACTCCATTTTTTAATAGGATTATTTGGTTGTCTAGAGTCTAATTTCTTGAGTTCTTTGTATATATTGGATATTAGTCCTCTAGCGGATGTGGGATTGGTAAAGATATTTTCCCAATCTGTTGGTTGCCGTTTTGTCCTATTGACAGTGTCCTTTGCCTTACAGAAACTTTGCAATTTTATGAAGTCCCATTTGTCAATTCGTGATCCTAGAACATAAGCCATTGGTGTTCTGTTCACGAACTTTTCCCCTGTGCCTAGGTATTCGAGGGTCTTCCTCATCTTCTCTTCTATTAGTTTCAGTGTGTCTGGTTTTATGTGAAGGTCCTTTATCCACTTGAACTTGAGCTTTGTACAAAGAGGTAAGAATGGATCAATTTGCATTCTTCTGCATGTTGTCCTCCACTTGAAAGAGCACCATTTGTTGAAATGGTTCCACCTTGTTCCACTGGATGGTTTTAGCTCCTTTGTCAAAGATTAAATGACCATAGGTGTGTGGGTTCATTTCTGGGTCTTCAACTCTATTCCACTGATCTTCCTGCCTCTCTCTGTACCCATACCAGGGAGTATTTTTATCACTATTGCTCTGTAGTACAGCTTGAGGTCAGGGATGGCGATTCCTCCAGAAGTTCTTTTATTGTTGAGAATAGTTTTCACTATCTGGGTTTTTTGTTATTCCAAATAAATTTGAGAATTTGTCTTTCTAGCTCTGTAAAGAATTGAGTTGTTATTTTAATGGGGATTGCATTGAATCTGTAGATTGCTTTTGGCAAGATGGCCATTTTTGCTATATTACTCCTGCCAATCCATGAGCATGGGAGATCTTTCCATTTTCCTGAGACCTTCTTCAATTTCTTTCTTCAGAGACTTGAAGTTCTTGTCATACAGATCTTTCACCTGCTTGGTTAGGTTCACCCCAAGGTATTTTATATTATTTGTGACTATTGTGAAAGGTGTCATTTCCCTAATTTCTTTTTCAGCCTGTTTATCTCTCACGTAGAGAAAGGCTCATGATTTGTTTGAGTTGATTTTATAACACACCAGTCTGCTGAAGTTGTTTATCAGGTTTAGGAGTTCTCTGGTGGAAGTTCTGGGGTCACTTAAGTACACTCTCATATCATCTGCAAATAGTGATATTTTGACTTCTTCCTTTCGTATTTGTATTCCTTTGACTTCTTTTTTTGTCTAATTGCTCTGGCTAGGACTTTCAGTACTATATTGAATAAGTAGGGAGAGAGTGGGCAGCCTTGTCTAGTCCCTGATCTTAGTGGGAATGTTTCAAGTTTCTCTCCATTTAGTTTGATGTAGGCTACTGTTTGCTGTATATTGCTTTTACTATGTTTAGGTATGGGCCTTGAATTCCTGATCTTTCCAAGACTATTACCATGAAGGAATGTTGGATTTTGTCAAATGCTCTCTCAGCATCTAGTAAGATGATCATGTGTTTTTTGTCTTTGAGTTTGTTTATATAGTGAATTACATTGATGGATTTCCAAATATTGAACCATCCTTGCATTACTGGGATAAAGCCCACTTGATCATGATGGATGATTGTTTTGATGTGTTCTTGGATTCGGTTTGCTAGAATTTTATTGAGTATTTTTGCATCGATATTCATAAGAGAGATTGGTCTGAAGTTCTCTTTCTTTGCTGGGTCTTTGTGAGGTTTAGGTATGAGTGTGATTGTAGCTTCATAGAACGAACTGGGTAGTGTTCTTTCTGTTTCTATTTTGTGGAATAGTTTGAAGAGAATTGGTATTAGGTCTTTCTTGAATGTCTGATAGAATTCTGCACTGAAACCACCTGGTCCTGGGCTATTTTTGGTAGGTAGACTTTTAATGATTGCTGCTATTTCTTTAGGGGTTATGGGACAGTTTAGATGGTTAATTTTCCTCTGATGTATCTTTGGTACCTGGTATCTGTCTAGAAAATTGTCCATTTCATCCAGAGTTTCCAGTTTTGTTGAGTATAGGCCTTTGTAGTAGGATCTGATGATTTTTTGAATTTCCTTGGTTTCTGTTGTTATGTCTCCCTTTTCAGATTTGATTTTATTAATTTGGATACTGTCTCTGTGCCCTCTGGTTAATCTGGGTAAGGGTTTATCTATCTTGTTGATTTTCTCAAAGAACCAACTCCTGGTTTTGTTGATATTTTGTATAGTTCGTTCTGTTTCTACCTGGTTGATTTCAGCCCTGAGTTTGAGTATTTCCTGATATCTACTCCTCTTGGGTGTATTTGCTTCTTTTTGTTCTACAGCTTTCAGGTGTGCTGTCAAATTGTTAATGTGCTCTCTCTCTAAGATCTTTTGTAGGCACTTAGAGCCATGAGTTTTCCTCTTACCCCTGCTTTCATGGAGTCTCACAAGTTCTGATACGATGTGTCCTCATTGTTGTTAAATTCTAAGAAGTCTTTAATTTCTTTCTTGATTTCTTCCTTGACTAAGTCATCATTGAGTAGCGCATTCTTCTGTTTCCAGGTGCAGGTGTGTTTTCCATTGGTTTTGTCATTTTTAAAGACCAGTCTTAGTCCGTGGTATCTGATAAGATGCAAAGGATTATTTCAATCTTTTTGTATCTGTTTTGTGACCAATTATATGGTCTATTTTGGAGAAGGTTCCATGAGGTGCTGAGAAAGAGGTATATTGTTTTCCTTTAGGATGAAATGTTCTATAGATATCTGTTAAATCCATTTGGTTCATAACTTTTGTTAATTTCAGTGTGTCTTTATTTAGTTTCTGTTCCCATGATCTGTCCATTGCAGAGTGTGGGGTGTTAAAATCCCCCACTATTATTGTGTGAAGTGCAATGTGTGCTTTGAGCTTTAGTAAAATTTCTTTATGTATGTGGTGCCCTTGAATTTCGAGCATAGATGTTCAGAACTGAGAGTTCATCTTAGTAGATTTTTCCTTTGATGAGTATGAAGTGTCCTTCCTTATCTTTATTGATTACTTTTAGTTGAAAGTCGATTTTATTTGATATTAGAATGGCTACTCCAGCTTGTTTCTTGGGACCATTTGCTTGGAAAATTGTTTTCCAGCCTTTTACTCTGAGGTAGTGTCTGTCTTTGTCACTGAGGTGCGTTTCCTGTATGCAGCAAAATTCTGGGTCCTGTTTATGTATCCTGTCTGATAGTCTACGTATTTTTATTGGGGAATTGAGTTCATTGATATTAAGAGATATTAAGGAAAAATGATTTTTGCTTCCTATTATTTTTGTTATTAGAAGTGGAATTATGTTTGTGTAGCTACCTTTTTTTGGGGGGTTGTTGGAAGATTACTTCCATGCGTCTTCTAGGTTGTAGTTTCCTTCCTTGTGTTGGCATTTTCTGTCAATTATCCTTTGAAGTGCTGGGTTTGTGGGAAGATATTGTGCAAATTTGGTTTTGTCATGGAATATCTTGGTTTCTCCATGTATAGTGACTGAGAGTTTTTCTGGGTATAGTAGTCTGGGCTGGCATTTGTGTTCTGTTAGGGTCTGTATGATATCAGACCAGGATCTTCTGGCTTTTATAGTCTCAGGTGAAAAGTCTGGTGTAATTCTTATAGGTCTGCCTTTATATGTTACTTAACCTTTCTCCCTTACTGCTTTTAGTATTTTTTCTTTGTTTTGTGCATTTGATGTTTTGATTAATATTGACAGGAGGTATTTCTTTTCTTGTCTAGTCTGTTTGGTGTTCTCTAGGCTTCTTGTATGTTTCTGGGCATCACGTTCTTTAGGTTAGGGAAACTTTCCTCTATAATTTTGTTGAAGATATTTACTGGCCCTTTAAATTGGGAATCTTCACTCTCATATATACCTATTATCCTTAGGTTTGGTCTTCTCATTGTGTCTTGGATTTCCTGGATGTTCTGGGTTAGGAGCTTTTTGTATCTTGCATTTTTTTTTTTTTGATGATTGTTGTCAATGTTTTCCATGGTATCTTCTGCACATGAGATTCTCTCTTCTATCTCTTGTATTTTGTTGGTGATGCTTGCATCTGTGACTTCCGATATCTTTCCTACATTTTCTATCTCCAGGGTAGTCTCTCTTTGAGATTTCTTTATTGTTTGTATTTCCATTTTTAGATCCGGGATGGTTTTGTTCAATTCCTTCACCTGTTTTGTTGTGTTTTCTTGCAATTCTTTAAGGAATTTTTGTGTTTCGTCTTTAAGGGCTTCTACCTGTTTACCTGTGTTCTCCTGTATTTCTTTAAGGGAGTTACTTATGTCCTTCTTAAAATCCTCTATCATCAGCATGAGAAGTGATTTTAATTCTGAATCCTCTTTTTCCTGTGTAATGGGGTATCCAGGACTTGGTATGGTGGTAGAATTGGGTTCTGATGATGCCAGGTAACTTTGGTTTCTGTTGCTTGTGTTCTTGCGCTTGCCTTTCTCCGTCTGGTTGACTCTATTGTTACCTGTGCTCACTGTGTCTGACTGGAGTCTGTCTTTCCAGTTATCTTGCTAGTGTCAGATCTCCTCAGATTCCAGATGTCTCTGTGTTCCTATGATCCTACGCTCCTGGGTGGAAGAACTCCTGGGGCTCAGGCCACCTCAGGGATCCTGAAATCCTGCTGACCTGAGTGTAGCAGCTCTTCTAGGATGGCTCAGGATAAGGTGTCTCCACCGGAACAGAACAGCTATGTGTTCACTGCTCTGAGTTTAGTGGCTTCTCTAAAATGGCTCAGGGTAAGGTGTTTCCACAGGAGCAGACCAGCTCGGTGTCTTCCCCATTCAGAAGGACCAGGCCTCTGCTCTGTGTGTAGTGGCTCCTCTAAGATGGCTCAGTATCAGGTGTCTCCACAGGAGCAGGCCACCTAAATGTCTGCCCCAGCCACAAGGAACAGGCTAGGGCAGAAGGGAAGTGGTATTCCTCTGCTCTGAGTGCAGTGGTCCCTTTAGGATGGCTCAGGATCAGGTGTCCCCACAGGAGCATACCAGCTGGGTGTCTGCCCCAGCCAGAAGGACCAGGCTCAGGGTGAAAGGGAAGTGGTATTCTGGAGGGTTGGGGTTTGGGTGCCTGCTGGTTCCTTAACCCTCCTTGGCTCCCAGTTGTAACTCTGGGTGTGGGGTAGTCGACAAAGTTTCTTACCCTCTGCTCTGCTTGCAGTGGCTCCTCTAGGATGGCTCAGGATCAGGTGTTTCCACAGGAGCAGACCAGCTAAGTGTCTGCCCCAGCCAAAAGTGTCACAATATCTTATAATTCTTTTTTTGATGAGTTTTTAGGTAGATGGCAATTAGCACAGGGATTCCCACAGAGTGATAAATAATCATGGAAAATAAGGGACTACAGAGTACTGAGACATATATGATGCATGCATATTAAATACATGAATTGAGGCTCATGAGTATTCTGCAGAATGTGACTGGAAAGACAATAAAAGTCAGAGGTAGTTGATAACATCCAGGAAACAATATGCTTTAGACATAACTGTGCCTATGCTCTTTTGAATTACATCAATTGTTATAACTTAATGAAGACATATGAAAACCCAAGATTGAGATAATCCCAAAATTGACTGGAAAATGTGGGTGAAATATAGGATATTTAGCAAAGGTGCTATTAAATTGTAGTAGTTTTTGGGAAAGGGAATGTCAGTTTTCTTTTCTGTCGTGATGCTGATAGTTGTGTACTGGGACAGGCACCATTAATCACACACTACTGTTCTTGGAAATGTAAGTGTTGAGTTCTTCATTCTATGAATATACTTCTGTGCTGTCTATTTCTAAACACATTCTTTTCTAAGAGTTAATTCTTTGGCAGTACAACTCTATCATGACAACATTCTTTGACAAATTACAAAGTCAATTTTAAGAATTATGCTTCATCATCTTTGTTTTTTGGCTTATGATAATAAAGATAACTTTCCTGTAATGAGCTGGAATTATATATAACATTTTCTACTTGCAAGTTACTCTAATGAATTGTGAAATTTCTGGGAGATCTGAGAGTCAAGGGCTGAAAAAGTCATCCTATATCACTAATTCTCTATTAGTTTCAAAATTTCAACATCAGGGTGCTTAATGTGTAGAGGCTGTACCCTACAAACGTTTAGACTTTAAATGTATTCACTAATTACTGAATTATAAATATTAATTATTTTCTTCATAAGGAAACTTGTTTTTCCAAAAAAAAGTTTTCTCAAGTATTTATTCCATGTTTAGATTAAGGAAGAAACAGTGGGTTATGTGGCATAATACTGGTGTGTGTGTGTGTAAATTAATTTATTTTATTTATTGACTTTAAATCCTGCTTACTACCCCTCCTAGGTACCAGTTCCCACCATCCTTCCTCCCATGCCCCAATGTTTCTCCTCCAAGAGGGTGGGGCACCCACTGAGTGTCCCCTGGCAATACAAGTAAATTTCATAGGAATAGAAATGTTTTCAGACTTCTTATAACTTTTGGGATGATATTTGTAACTTTTCCTAGCATGTTTAAGTACCTGCAATTCTAAACTTGAAACATGTTGTACAAAGAGGGCAATAGTTTCCAGTGCAGATTATGATGTCATGTTTCATTAGTAAGTTAATACTTTACTACCTATTCCTGAATTCCCTCCTGATTCTTCTTTGATCCATACTAGTACTCTAAAGCGAAACAGCTGTGGGATCTGATGAACCCAAACAAGGTTGGGGTCCAATTAGACACACCAGCTTGCTTACAAGACTCTCACACTTCCAATCCTGATATTCAAAGAACTTTCTCTCCGTAGAATCTTTGAGTGATAATGGAATTTCAAGAGACTTTTGAAAGACTTTGTCCATTTTGAGACACTCAGAGAGAGATGGGGAGAGAGAGAAAGAGAGAGAGAGAGAGAGAGAGAGAGAGAGAGAGAGAGAGAGAGAGGGAGGGAATTCAGCTTTGGTAACTAGAAGCTATAAGAACATCTCAGAAAAGTTACTGGCTTCCAAAACAAGTGTTGTCACTATCAGTTCAAGTGAGATGAAGTTTTCTATTCCAAGGGGACTGATATGATAGAGCTATGAACCTTTAACTCTGAGTTTCTCTCCTCTCTCTCCTACACTGCTGATAGTCATGACATGATTTGGACACTGAGCTGAAGGTTCTGCTGAAGAAAAGAGCAAGGTGTGCAATTTATACTCAATCTGGTAAGCAGAATAAGAGAATTCTGCTATGAGTGGAAATCCGGAAAAGGTTTTTCTGGGGTAGAAACAGTTGCAGAAAAGTGTCAGCTAAGGAAAAAGAAAAATTTACTGGATTATAAGAAGATTTGCTAAAGAGATGAATGTCCCTGACCTGGTACTAATTCATGATGTTTGGAATAGTGTGTGATAAAATCTTGTCTGATACTGACTATTGGTGAATCATCCCAGTGATGTATTGAATCTGACTTCAAAGTTGTTTAGAAATGATAGTAATTATTTCAGTCATGTTTCCATGTTTCCGTATTTTACATGAATCTTGTATGAATTTTTAACTATAGCTTTCATATATTTGGGGAGAAAAGCTTCTAGTGCTTGATAAAAATAAAAATGAAATTATAGTAATTAAATTCTGGAACAAAAATCAAGAACCTAAATCAGATTCTTTAGTAAAAACCTGTTTCTTTGCAGACTAACATGTGTAAATGGGTAAGGATCTAAGAATCAGTGCTGTTCTAAATTCAGAGACTGTTTTCCTCTTTGAAGTTGGGGGCACATGCTGCAGTGAAGAGGACATTGTCATGTGCAGTTATGTATAATGTTCTTTTTTTGATCTAGGATGAACATGATGTTCATTATGTCATTGCCCCTTGTTAAGTGAGATTTGACTGTCCCTATATCATTAAGATTAGGTTTTCAAGCTTCCATGGTTGGCATTATTTGTACCTATAGTTTTGCTCATGGCAGGCAAAGAGTTGATCATAGCACTCTGTTCACAGCACATATTTTTAATTTGTTTAAATCTATACAATTAATATATTTTTCCATGTTTTCAGATTCTGTTTATGTATGTCTTATAGTTAAATGATCTTCATAAACTTTATGACTAAAAAGTTTGACTAAACCTGTAGATTCATAAATAGAACCCTTTAACTTTAAGTTGCTAATATATAAATATATTTTGTTTGTGTGCCTGTATTTATCTGTAGGTTCTCTGTAAGTTTAGATGCATTCTCCATTGACTGTGATTGTTTATTCACAGGACAATCTCAGTTGATCTTCTTTAGACAAAATTCATTTGTTTTGTTTTTGGGACATGATCTCCCAATTGCCTGTTACTCTAATTACACTATGTGGGCTCAGTAATCACAAGTAATTTTTTGTGTCTGACTCTCCTTTTAGTGTTGTGTCAAAAGTAAATGACAATAGCATACCTACTGTCATTCCTATTCTGTTCGTGTTTACACAGTCATACTGGCAATTCTTTATGTGTATAGCTTCTAACATTCCTAGGAGCAAGAGTATCAAAGCAAATTATCATTTTCTCTGGCCCTTACAATCATTCCTTTTTCTTTTCTATATGATCTGTGAGCCTCATGTGCAAGCATTGATGTGTAGACATTTTAGCAAGAAATGACTTCTAAAATCTGCATTTCAATTTGATGTGGATTTCTGTTGTAACTGGTCAATGCTCACAACATGGTTCAGTTAGTACTATATAGATTGTATTTGCATATTAGAAAATACATATCCACACATAAATGCCTAAATATATCTGAATGTATGATTATAAATATATGTACATAAATATATATGAAATGTATGCTTGTATCTATTCATTTATACAACATTAATTACTGACAAAGAGAGTCATAATATAACTTTGAGCAAGAAAGAGTAATGAGAGGCTATGGAGAAAGAATGGAGAAGGGGAAAATTATATGACTATTTTATAATTAAGCTAAATTTAAAAGTAAGTTTGAAAGATCACATGATAACACACTGCTTATTTATTTTATGTGAGTTCTAGCGATTGAATATACATTTTCAGCTGTGATGCAACAGTTTAGTAATTAAGCTTCCTGTTCATCTCAGGAATGATCTATGACACAGTGTTAATTCACAGATTAGTTTTCTTGTTTCATACCTGATTATTTGTTGTGAACAAGGTTCATAAAATCGATATTGTTTTGGGGCTTCTTGGCAGGAATCTGAAATTGGCCAAAGGCAAGGATATAGTCTGCTTAGCAGGAATCTGACATTGGCCATGGATAAGGAAATGGGCTTCAGGCAGGAATCTGACATTAGGCTAGAACAAAGAAATAATTTCAGGCAGGAATCTATATTTTAGGTTAGAAGATAGAAGTAGGCTTCAGGCATGAAAATGACTTTGGGCTAGGGCAGGAAAGTAGGCTGAGATACTTAAGTCATCCTGATAAGCCCTTAGAAACAGAGATCATGGAAGTGATTCTGGGACTTTGTTTAATGCCTTGCTTGTTCTTTGATTATTTGTGTTTATTGTCTTGATTGTTCCTTGACTATTTACATCTATTGTATTGCTAGTTCCTCAACATAGAACTAACCTTAATACTTGCATGTAATTAAAATGGTTTTAAAAGCAAAAAAGAGGAGGGGGGATGAGATACTGGTTTTCTAGGGGTGGGGTGGGGAAAGGGGATAATATCTGAAATGTAAATAAATAAAATATCCAATAAAAAAGAAAAATGTCAATATTAATCTAATCTTCATTTTAGATATATCATCCTGATTTTATCATGAAATCATAAAAGTATTTTGATGTAAAAAATATTGGGTCTATCTTAACCTATCAAATTCAAATGAGGCATAGATATGTTCTGTTGATTGACACTGTATAAGAATTCTTTATTTTTATATGATTTACACCATTTTAGGATAGTATGGAAAGGTACTGCATATCAGGTCAGCATTTGAAAATGTAGCTGACATAGTTATTCAGCAGAAAATTATGTGATTTTCTGTGCAATTAGCCAGTGTATGTTCTCATTTCTCAAGTACCAAACTGCACAGAACTAACTTTTATAATCATTAATTAATTCATTTGTTCACTGTACATTCCAGTCACTGTCTCCCTCCTCCAGGTATCCTCTCACCCAGAACCAACCTCCTCCCCACTCCCCTTCTCCTCTGAGAGGATGAAGTCCCTTAAATATCCCCTATATCAAGTTTCTATCACATCAAGTTTCTACCTAGCAAGCACCTCCTCTCCCACTAAGGTCAGGCAAGGCAGCACAGTCAGGAGAAAAATATCCACAGGCAGACAATAGATGTAGTAACAGATCCCACTCTACTTCCTGGGGGACACACATGAAGACCAAGCTACACATTTTGCTACATATGTGCTAGGGCTATAGGTCAATCTTGTGTTTGTTATTTAATTGGTGCTTCATTCTCAGAAAGTCCTAGTGTCCTGTGGAATTCTTTTGCCCTCTGCATCCCTCAGTCCTCCCCCTCACTCTCCAATGAGATCTCTGAGTTTTGTAAGGGGATCCCTTAAGTATCCCCTATATGTTGGGTTGTGTGTTGTGTACTGTATCTGTTCCAGTCAGCTGCTGGGGGGAATGTCTTAGAGGACAGCTATTCTCAGCTCCTGACTACAATTAATAGTGTCAGGGATTGTTTCTTGCCCATTGGTTGAGTCTCAAATTTGGTCGCTTCCTAGTTCCCTCTGGATCTTTGTCCCTACATTTCTTGTACATAGGAACATTTTTGTGTTGAAAATTTTGTGGGTGGATTGGTGTCCTTATCATTCTATTGGGGTTTCTTCCTGGCTATGGGAATTGACCACTTCTAGTTCTATATATCCACTGCTAGGGGTCTCATGTAGTATCACTTTCATAAAGTCTCTGGAGCCTCCCTCATTCCATGTATCTGTCAAAATGTTGAGATGTCCCCCACACCTCTACCATGTCAGCCACCGACTTCCATTAATTTTTCTCAGTGCTCTGGCCAGCTCTCCTGACTCTCCCCACACCTGATCCTGAAACTCCCTATCCTCTTCTCACCGATTTCCCTCCCTCCTTCTGCCACTCATGACTGTTTTGGTCCATCTTCTAAGGGAGATTAAAACATCGTAAGTTGGCCATTCCTTCTTGTTTATCTTTTTGTTCTCATGGACTGTAGCCTGTTAATCCTGTACTTTATGGCTTATATTTACTCATACGTCAGTACATATGATGCATGTATGTATTTATTTTAGTTTAGTGTAGTGGGTCATCTTTTGGTTATATGCCCAAAAGTGGTATAGCTTGGCCTCAAGGTAGAACTATTTTCAATTTTCTGAGAAACCACCAGATTTCCAAAGTGGTTTACAAGTTTTCACTCCCACCAGCAATGGAAGATTATTCTCCATGCTGCTACTCCTAGCCAGTATGTGCTGTTACTTGACTTTTTTTCTTTTTATTATTAATTATCTCAGCCTTGTTAATGGGTTTAAGATGGAATTTCAGAATTTTCTTTGCATTTTTTTGCTGACCAAGGACATTTAACATTTCTTTAAATGCTTCTAGGCCATTCATGTTTCTCCTGTTGACAATTCTCTGTTTAGCATTGTAGACCATTTTTTAACTGGTTTATTTGGTTTGCTGTCTAATTTTTTGAGTACATTATATATTTTGCGTATTTTCGCTGAGTCCAATGTAGGATTGGTGAAGAAATTTTCACAATCTCTATGCTGTCATTTTGTACTACTGACAGTGTCCTTTACTGTACAGAAGATTTTCAGTTCCAAAAATTCCCAGTTAATAATTGTTTATTTTGGAGCCTGAGCCTTTAGTGTTCTGCTCAAGAAGTTGTCTCCTATACCAATGTGTTCAACGTTATTTCCCACTTTCTCTTCTACTATATTTACTATATCTGGTTTAATGTTCAGGTCTGTGGACTTGTTTTTTGTTCAAGACGATAACTATGGATCTATTTATATTCTTTTACAAATATATAACCAATAAGTCAAGCTCTGAGTTTGATTATTTCTGCCATCTACTCTTTTTAGTTGTGATTGCTTCTTTTTATTCTAAAGCTTTTCAAGTGTGTGTACGTTTGTAGACACTTCCTTTTTTAGGTTAGTGAATTTTTCTCTATAATTTTGTTGAAGATATTTTCCAGTCTTTGAGTTGGGAATCTTCTCCTTCTATTCCTATTGTTCTTTGTTTATGTCTTTCCATAGTGTCATAAATTTCCTGCACATTTTATGTTAGCAAGATTTTAGCTTTCACATTTTTTTTGACTGATGTATGAATTTCTTCCATTGTATTTTCTGTCCCTGAGATTCTCTATTCCAACTCTTGTTTTCTGTTAGTGATACTTGTTTCTGTCATACTTGTTCCCTTTTCTAGGTTTTCCATCTCATTGGATTGGTTCAGTTTGTGTTTTCTTTAATCTTTTATTTCCAACTTTATGTATTGAACAGCTTTCTTTAGATCCTTTACCTATTTGATTATATGTTTCCTGTATTTTTTTTATACTTGTTTGTTTCCCTTTTGAAGACTTTTACCTGTTTCACTGTATTTTCCTGGTTTTCTCAAAGAGATTTATTTATTTCCTCTTTAAAATCCTGTATCATCTTCATAAGATGAGATTTAATGTCCATGTATGGCTCTTCAAGTGTGTTAGCATATCCAGAATTTGCTGAAGTAGGACAATGATTTTTAATTTTGATTATGTTTTTAGCCATATGTTTGTCTCAGATGTTGGCTGGCCTGGTAGCCCCTGGTTATAGCAGTTACCCTGAACTACAAGTAGTGCTGATGGTTTCTAATGGCAGCAGGCTTCTGGTTGTCCTGGCTTGCAGCAGATCTTCAGGGAATCAAGCAGAGCTGTGGCACAGAAAGTTGAGAAGTAGAGTGATACTGGATTGCTGGTAGAGATGTATTTGTGGTGATGGAGGCAGATGGGACAGGGCAAACTTCATGACATTTAAGATTTCATGTGGCCCAGAAAGACGGGAATTGGGGCCTTGGTATTTCATCTGGTTGATCTCGGTTGTTTCACGTTTCCAAAGATCCATGCCCTCAGGGAGTAGAGTCCAGATCCTGGATTTCCCAAACTACCTTTGTATTTAACTAAACATCTACATGTGTTTTTTTAGACTTTTCAGATGGTAAGAAATAACCTTACCAATACAGTGATTATTGTTACTTATCTTTGAAGCTTTCAAATAAGTTTAGGGAGACTTTTAACAAAATAACTTGCTAGTAAGTACTTTACATTGAGAATTCTTAGTTTAAGTTAATGTGGTAAATATATCCACACTTTGTGTTCCTTTAAAATTATCCTGTTGATTTTAAAACAAGTAGAAATTATGTAATGGCAGAATGACTTAGAGATTCAGGATAAAAATTAATTCATAGGTATTCTCTTCACTAATTATTTCGTCTTTCTCTTTATTGACTCAGGGTCATTATTATTACTATTATTATTATCATTATTAAATATTGCTTGAATTCTACTTTCAAATTAATGATTTTAAGGTGTTTCCAATCTCTTAGCAGTTCTTAGGTTAAAGTATCTGTCAGTAACTACGATTACTATTTCTGTCTTCATAGATTTGCCATGGAAGATGCAACTTTGGATACAATTTCCTGAGTGTTTCCAGCTGCCTCAGCAAGAGAAGTCTTCCAAGTGGGTTGAACTTAAGGACCTCCCACGAATGCTTTGTTTGCAAGTCTTTTCTGTAAGATACTTTACATTCTATCAATTGTTCTTTGCAAGATTTAATTATTTGAAGTAACACACAAAGTTGCTTACCCAAGTGTAGCAAAAATTCAGGAGCATCATAGTGAATTCATATTATGCAGATCATTAACATTTGTAAGCCTTGTTATTTGTTTTTTATTCATTACATGATCTTGTTCTGTTTCTCCATGCTGTTCATTTTAAAAAGACTAACTTCTTATGCATCACTTTTAAGCAACCCATCCAACAATTTGTATTCTGATTTTGTGATAGAAAAAAATAAAATCACTGTAATTAAAAATGAAACTCATATTTTTCTACAGCACTCCCATCAATAAATAAAAAATTGCCTGTGGGTGGGAATTACAGGAATCCATATGTGGTAGTAGTATGATGTTAGAAACATCTAGGCTAGATCTGGATAATTTTTAGAGTGAGATACTGCCTGAACTACTCTGCCTCACAATATATAAAAAAGATAATGACAACTGTACTTATTAACATTGTTTTTCATTAAATCAATATTTTTTCCTCAGGTTTGTGTGTGATTATGAGGACATTGGTTCATATTCTATTTCAGACTTTAGAAGATTTAATCAACGTGGACATTGCTGTGCTTTATATGAATTAAATTACAATGTAAGAACTCATATTTTCCTGAGAAATTTTTGATGCATTTTACTTTTTTGAATGGTTTGCTCTTCCATTTATATTGTTACAGAGAGTCTCACTGTGTATCATCTGAGTCTGTGCACCTGCAATGGACAAGTGGAGATTTATCTTATTAGCCATGACTGCTTGTTTATACTTTGTGAACTTTGTCTTTGAAGAAATCATCTCAAAAGTGAGGTTTTTGACAGATGTGTTCATATCTATTCTTGATAAATATTTTCATTCATGGGAAAGCTATCAACAGTTCCTGATATACCTATATTATCTTCATCCTTAATAAGAGCTGTTATCACCAATGTATTTCCATTACATCTATGCTACTGTATAATAATAAACAGTAAATCTAATAAGAACACTAGACATTCTTTCCTTGTTTACTAATCATTTGAATATCATTTTGTGTTGTGTTTCCTATATACAATATCCTGTATATAGAATAATCTATTTTCATGGTATTGTCATGTGGTAAGAGTTCATCACACAAAGCAATTTTGCTCTGACTTCCTCCCACAACCTGAATCAAGCATACATATGACATCATGTGTGAGTTTTTGTGAAATTTGATAAAAGCTCTTTCTCACTGTATATGATCTAATTTTTAAAATCGACTTGTACTTAGTATTCTATCCTTCATTACAAACATTTTTCTAAGATTATACATTCACCGAGCTATATAACACATACAATTTTATAGCTTCAATGTCACATCAGGGCCGTAAGAATTTTTTCATGTTCAAAATGTTGACCAAAGTGTATTTTCTTCCAATATGACTGGGTTACAGAACTGAGTATTCATTCCATCTGAACTCATTAGGAATTGCTTCTCACTGTATGGAGTACCATATTTCTTAATGCTCAAATTTCTCCAGAATGTAGTGGGCATTTTGTTCAGAAACATGTGTATTCAGACTTCAAAATTTTCATGGAAAATTATTTTATTTTATTTTTTTTGGCAATATTTTTTTAAAATTTACTTATTTATTTAAATCACATCTAATTTACTTATTTACACAGGGGTTATAAACACAGAAAGGCAGGATGTGGGGAAGGGAATGGCACCGGAGCATAGGTGTTCAGGGGGAGTACAGATACCTTTCAGAACAGGGTATCAGCTGGGTGTAGGTTCAAGGGACAGGTCACTATGACTCTGCCTATGATTCACTTGTCCTTATCTAAGTTGGTACTGTCCACCGAGGCTGCCTATTTATAAGATCATGGAAAATTATTAATGATGATAAAATAGTTGCTTTGAATCAGAATGTTGTTATGATGTACACCATGACTTTCAATGTGCTCCTGTAATGCTTGAACACATATGGCTCAATCTAGCTAACTTCAGTCTGTGTTTTGTCTCAGAGACATGACTGTTGCCATTATTCAAAAAAATGCTGAATGACAGAATGTACTTTAGGGACATGGCAGTAGGAATAGTGCTCTCACTTGAGATTCTAGTTGGTATTCTGGGAAACTTCTCCCTTCTTTTCTACTATCCAATCCTTTACTACAGGGAACACACATTAAAGATCATAGATATGATTCTTATACATGTGTTCACATCCAACTCCTTGATCCTTCTCTTGAAGGACCCCCTGAGGTAATGAGAACTTTTGGGTTTAAAGCAGTTATTCAATGATGTTGGGTGCAAACTCATTTTTTATGTTCAAAGAATTGCCAGGTGTATGTCCATCTGCACCACCTGTCTCTTGAGTGTCTTTCAGGCAGTCGCCATCAGCCCCAGGAACTCCTGCTGGAAGGAATTTAAAGTCAAAAATAGAAAGTGTATGGGCCTGTCCATTTCCTTCTGCTGGATCCTGTTCTTGTTACTAACTATGCTTTTCCTTTTATATACATCTACCAACAATAACAGAGAAAATAAGACACAAAAGAGTGATTATGTCTTCTGCCACTCTCAAGGCCGTGACATAATAATATATTTATTGTATGCAGCATTTTGTGTGTTTCCAGAAGTCTTATTTTCTCTACTCATTGTAGTTTCCAGCAAATTCATGATTGTCATACTTTACAGTCACAAGAAAGGGTTCAACACATCCTTCACAGTCATGCTTCTCTTAGAATCTCTGCTGAAATAGAGCCACTCAGTCCATTCTGTAGTGGCTTTTACCTTTTTAGTGTTGTATACACTGTCTTCCATTTTATATGGCTATATTGCTCTCTCCCGTGATCCCAATTGGTGGGCACTGAATATCACAGCTAGCATAGCTTTGTGTTTTCCTACTTTAAGCCCATTTATGATGAGTTATAATTTTACTAATTCTAGATTTTGCTTTACCTGGATCAAAAGAATATAAACATGGCATAATCTTGTAAAAACAAACAAACAAGAAAACCCCTGAACATTGCAGTTTTGTAATGATGAAGATCTAATCTTTGGTCACTTTTGTCATTCAAAATTTCCATGTAATAGTGAAATATATGAATAAATCACATCCATTTAATTATTATTTTTTCATATTCTCCCTTTAGTTTATAGTCTTGATAACCACAGGTTTTTAGCTCAATAAATTTTGCTTCATATAGACTATACTTCAATGACTGAGTCTATGATCTTATTATAATGTGGTTGGTTTCTTTTGCTATATAATTCCCACACTTGCTTATGTGAGCACATTGTCAAGGAGCTTTTTATTGTTGTTGTACAAAATGGTCATGACTAGGTTTTCTCTACCTTCTCTAGAGGACATAACCAAGACCAACACTATGGATGCCAACAAATATTAATAAGTATAACTGCTTGATTTCTTATTGATTCATGAGTCTAGTATTTTTGAGTTCTATGTATGTCTGCACAATGATTTTGTGAAAGGATACATAAGACCCATGCATGCTAATATCAGACAATATCCCATTACTGAGAGAAGAGGAAGATAGGCTTAAATTTCCCTCAATATTTGAAATCTTAGTAGCATTGCATAGGTGGTGGTAAAGAGAGAGGTTCACTTTACTGAAGTGGAAATTTCTGGTTTCTTTGAGACTCAGTGTGCTTTTATGTTTTTGTTTTTTGTTTTCTTCTGGAAACTATCTAATGAGAAGATGTTGTTGCTAAAGCAGGTGGGGGAGCTCCCTCATAGAAGCAGGGGGAGGGGATAGAGTAGGACATTAGTAGAGGGGAAAACAGGAAGTGGGATAACACTTAAATGTACATAGATAAAATAACCAATATTTTAAAAAGGAAAAAAAAAATGGGCTGGAGAGATGGCTTAGTGGTTAAGAGCACTGACTGCTCTTCCAGAGGTCCTGAGTAAAATTCCCTGAAACCTCATGGTGGCTCACAACCATCTGTAATGAGATCTGATGCCCTCTTCTGGTGTGTCTGAAGACAGCAACAGTGTACTCATACATACATAAATAAATCTTAAAAAAAACTGTCTCAAAAAAGGAAAAAATGGGTTAAGTCACAGCTAAATTGACAAAGGAACACTGTATAAGGAAGACATTATTAAAGTCTGTAGATATAGTAAATGCAGAACACACAGTAAAAATGGAGACAATGTATCCAGGCCTGTTTTAGAGGAAACAACAAACAAGTTTAGAACTCATAAAATGCAGCCCAATGGTTAGGACAACTAGGATGAATGGGAACAGAACGGTAGGTACCCAAGGACTATGTGTTCTAAGGATTTCATGCTGTTGTGGCATTTTGGTCTGCTTGTTGCCTTCACATCTGTCTTAATCTAAGAATTTTATGAAAATTCTAAGGGGACTTCTAGTCACTCACTGAGCAGTATCACTGGCTCTCACATTCTCAAGCACTACTGCTGATACTGAATAATGTTTCAACAGCATCCTTTACCAGAGCCTAAAGGTGTAGATTGTCAGCAATGACCAAAACCCTTAGAAAGCATTTGGAAAAATAGGTTGTGAGTGAAGTTAGGTTTAAATGTTTTTTCTAGTGGCTTCAATGTAGAAAATATGAGGGAGCAATTTGAAGTTCAGAAAAACACACCCTTAAATGTTGAGCCAAGGTGATGAACAAAAAGGAAAAAAATGTGATATGGGGCTAATTAAAAAAAAAAAATTTTTTTTTTTAAAAATTTTTCCTTAAAAAGGGGGGGGGGTTTTTTTAAACCCCGGGGGGAAACAAAAACTGGGAAATTTAAAAAAAAAATTTTTTTTTTTTTAAAAAAAAAAAAAATTTTTTTTTTTTAAAAAAGGGGGGGTTTTTGGAAAAAATTTTTTGGGGTTTTTTTTTCCCCCTTTTTTTAAAATCTTTTTTTTTTTTTTTAAAAAAATTTTTAAAAATTTTAAAAAAAAAATTAAAAAAAAAAAAAAAAAAAGGGGGGAAAAAAAACCCTTTTTGGGCCCCCTTTTTTTTTAAAAAAAAAAAAAAAAAGGGGGAAAAATTTTTTTCCCCTTTTTAAAAAAAAAAAATTTTTAAAATAAAATGCGGGCCCAAAAAAATTTTTTTTTAAAAAGGGGGGAAAAAATTTTTTAAAAAAAAAAAAGGGGGGCTTTTTTTTTTTTTTGGGGCCCCCCTTAATTTTTAAAAAATTTTTAAAAATTTTAAAAAAGGGGTTTTTAAAAAAGGGGGGAAAAGGGTTTTTTCCCCCCCCCAAAATTTTTTTTCCCAAACCCCCAAAAAATTTTTAAAAAATTTAAAAAATTTTAAAAAAAAAATTTTTTTAAAATTTTTAAAAAATTTTTAAAAATTTTTTTTTTTGGGTTTAACCAAAAAAGGGGGTTTTTTTAAAAAAAATTTTTTTTAAAAAAGGGGGAAAAAATTTTTAAAAAAAATTTTTTTTAAAATTTTTTTTGGGGGGTTTTTTTTTTTTTTTTTTGGGGAAAAAAATTTTTTTGGGGGGTTTGGGGGGGGTTTTTTTTGGGGGGGTTTAATTTTTTTTTTTTTTTTTTTCCCCTTTTCCTTTTCCCCCCCCTTTTTTTCCCCCCCCCCCAATTTTTTTTTTTTTCTGGTTTTTTCCCCCCCCCCCCCTTTTTTTTTTTGCCTCTAAAAAAAAAAAAAAACCCCCCCCCGGGCCGGAAAAAAAACCCCCCCAAAAAAAAAAAAAATTTTTTTTAATTTTGGGGGTTTTTTTTTTTTTTTTTTTTCCCCCCCCTTTTAAAAAATTTTTTTTGGGGAAACCGGGAAAAAAGGGGGTTTTTTTTTTTTTTTTGGGGGTTTTTAATAAAAAAAATTTTTAAAATTTTTGGGAAAAATTTTCCCCTTTTTTTTTAAAATGTTTGGTTTTTCAAATTTTTTTTTCCCCCCCCCCCTTTTTTTTTCCCCCCCCCCCCCAAATTTTTTTTTAAAAAAAAAAATTTGGGGGCCCCCAAATTTTAAAAAAAAAATTTTAAAAAAAAAAAAAAAAAAATTTTTTTTTAAAAAAAAAAAACCCGGAAAAAAAAAAAATTTTTAAAAAAAAAACAAAAAAAAAAAAAGGTTAAAAAAAATTTTAAAAAACCCCCCAAAAAAAAAAAAACAAAAAAAAAATTTCCCCCTTTTTTTTTTTTTAAAAAAAAAAAAAAAAAAAAGGGGGGAAAATTAAAAAAAATTTTTATTTTCCCCCCAAAAAATTTTAAAAAAAAAATTATAAAAAAAAAAAAAAAAAAAAAGGGTTTTAAATTAAAAAAAAAAGGGAAAAAAAATTTGTTTTAAAAAAAAAAGAAAAAAAATTTTTTTTTTTAAAAAAAAATTTTCCCATAAAAATTTTTTTTTTTAAAAAAACAAAAAAAAATTAAAAAAAAAAAAATTTTTTTTTTAAAAAAAAAAAAGGGGGAAAAAAAAAAGGGGGAAAAAAAAAATTTTTTTTTTAAAAAAAAAAAAAAAATTTTAAAAAAAAAAATTTTTTTCCAAAAAAAATTTTTTAAAAAAAGGGGTTTGGGAAGTTTTTTAATTTTTTTTTGGGGGGGGGGAAAAAAAAAAAAAAAAAATTTTTTTTAAAAAATTTTTTGGGGAAAAAAAAAAATTTTTCCCAAAAAAAATTTTTTTTTTTCCCCCCCCAAAAAAAAATTTTTTAAAACCCCCCCAAAAAACCCCCCAAAACCCAACCCAAAAGGAAAAATTTTTTTTAAAAAAAAAAAAAAAAAACCCCCAAAAAAACCCCAAAAAAAATTTTTTTTTTTTTTTTCCCCCCCCCCCCCAAAAAAAAAAAAAAAAAGAAAAAAAAAAAAAAGGGGGGAAAAAAAAAAAAAAAAAAAACCCCCCCAAAATAAAAGGGAAAAAAAAAAAAAAAAAAGAAAAAAAAAAAAAAAAAAAAGGGGAAAAAATTTAAAAAAAAAAAAAAAAAAAAAAAAATAAAAAAAAAAAAAAAAAAAAAAAATTTTTTAAAAAAAAAAACCCCCCCCAAAAAAAAAAAAGGGCCCAAAAGGGGGGAAAAAAAAAAAAATTTAAACCAAAAAAAAAAAAATTTAAACCAAAAAAAAAAATTTTCCCAACCCAAAAAAGAAAAAAAAAAAAAAAAAAACCCCAAAAAAAAAAAAAAACCCCCCAAAATAAAAAAAAAAAAAAGAAAAAAAAAAAAAAACCCCCCCAAAAAAAACCCAAAAAACCCCCAAAAAACCCCAAAAACCAACCCCCAAAAAATTTTTTTTAAAAAAGGGGGGGTTTTTTAAAAAAAAACAACGGGGAAAAAAAAAGGGGGTTTTTAAAAAAAAAAAAAAAATTAACACCCCAAAAAAAACCCCCCCAAAAAAAAAGTTTTTAAAAAAATTTTTAAAATAAAAAAAAAACCCAAAAAAAGGGCCCCAAAAAAAAAAAAAAAAAAAAATTAAAGGGTTAAAAAAAAAAAAAAATTTAAAATTTTTAAAAAAAAAAAAAAAAAAAAATTTTTTTTAAAAAAACCCAAAATAAAAAAAAAAAAAAAACCCCCCCAAAAAAAAAAAACCCAAATTTAAAAAAACCCCAAAAAAAAACCCCCCCAAAAAAAAAAACCCCCAAAATTAAAAAGGGGAAAAAAAAAAAAAAAAAAAATAAAAAAAAAAAAAAAAATTTTTTTTTTTAAAAGAAAAAAAAATTTAAAAAAAAAAACCCAAAAAAAAAATTTTTTAAAAAAAATTCTTTTTTTTTTTTTTCCCCCTTTTTTAAAAAAATTTTTTTCCCCCCCAAAAAAAAAATTTTTTTTCCCCTTTTTTTTTTCCCCCCTTTTTTCCCCCCTTTTCCCAAAAAAAAAATTTTTTTTTAAATTTTTTTTTTTCCCAAAATTTTTAAAAAAAAATTTTAAAAAAAAATTTCCCCAAAATTTTTTTCCAAAAAAAAAAAATTTTTTTAAAAAAAAATTTTAAAAAAAAAAAATTTAAAAAAAAAAAAAAAAAACTTTTCCCCCGGAAAAAAAACCCTCTTTTTTCCAAAAAAAAAAAAAAAACCCCCCAAAAAAAAAAATTTTTTAATTAAAAAAAGGGGCCCCAAAAAAAAAAAATTTTTAAAAAAAAAAAAAAAAAAAAAAATTTTTTTAAAAAATTTTTGGGGGGAAAAAAATTTTCCAAAACCCCAATTTTTTAAAAAAATTTGGGATTTTTTTTAAAAACAAAAAAAAAAAGGGGAAAAAAAAAAAAAAAACCCAAAAAAAAAAAATTTTTAAAAAAAACCAAAAAAAAAAAAAAAAACCCCCCCCAAAAAAATTTTTTAAAAAAAAAACCCCCTTTGGAAAAAAAAAAAAAATTTTTTCCCCCCCAAAAAAAAAAAACCCCAACCCTTTTTTTTTGGGGGAAACCCTTTAAAACCCCAAAAAATTTTTAAAAAAAGGGGGAGCCTTTGGGTTCAAAAAATTTCCCGGGGTAAAAAACCCCAAAAGAAAAAAAAGGGACAAAAAAACCCAAAAAGGGAAACCCCCAAAAAAAAAGGGAAAAAACCCCCAAAAACCCCCAAAAAAAAAAACCCCCTGGTTTTTTTGGGGGGGGTTTTAAAAACCAAAATTAGCGGGGATTTTTTAAAATTTAAAAAAGGGTTTTTTTTTTAAAAAGGGGGGGGAAAATTAGGGGGGGGGGGAAAAAAAAAGGGGGGGGAAAAAAGGGGGGGGGAAAAAAAAATTTTTTTTTAAAAAAAAAATTTAAAAAAAAAAAAAAAAAAATTTAAAAAAAATTTTTTTTTTTTTTTTTTAAAAAAAAAAAAAATTTAAAAAAAAAATTTTAAAAAATTTAAAATTTTTAAGAAAAAAAAATTTAAAAAAAAAAAAAAAAAAAAAATTTCCCCCTTAAAAAAAAAAAACCAAAAGGGGCCCCCCCTTTTTAAAAAAATTTTTTTAAAAAGGGGAATTTTTAAAAAAAAATTTTTCCCAATTTTTAAAAATTTTTTTTTAAACTTTTAAAAAAAAATTTTTAACCCAACAAACCCAAAAAAAAAAAAAAAAAAAAAAAAAAAATTTTTAAAAAAAAAAAATTTTTAAAAAATTTAAAAAAAAAAAAAAAATTTTTAAAAAAAAAAACCCCCGGGGGGGGGGGGAAAAAAGGGTAAAAAAAAAAAAGGGGAAAAACCAAAAACCCAATAAAAAAAAAAAAAAAAACCTTTAAAATTAAAAAAAAAATTTTTAAATTTTTTTTAAATTTTAGGGGGGGTTTTTTAAAAAAAAAAAAAAAAAAAAAAAAAAAAAAAAAAAAAAAAATTTTTTTAATTTTTTTTTAAAAGGCCCAAAAAAAAATTTTTTGGGGTTTTTAAAAAAAAAAAAACCCCCCAAAAAAAAAAAAAATTTTAAAAAAAAATTTTTTAAAAAAATTTTAAAAATTTCCTTTACAAAAACCAAAAAAAACCGGGGGGAAAAAAAAAAAAATTTTTTTTAAAAATTTTTTTTAAAGAAAAAAAAAGGGAAATTTTTTTTTTTCCCCCTTTTTTAAGGGGAAATTAAAAAAAAAAAATTTAATTTAAAAACCCTTTTTTTCCCCCAAAAAAAAAACCTTTTTTAAAAAAAAATTTTTTTTTTGGGGGGAAAAAAAAAAAAAAAAGAAAATAAAAAAGGGGGAAAAAAAAAAAATTTGGAGGTATCCCCCCCCCCTTTAAATTTTTTTTAAAAAAAAGAAATAAAAACTGAATTGTATTGTCATAGAAAGAGATGGGTTTTTTCAATGGAATTGGGAAATTTAAAAACCCCCAAATAAATCCTCACAAAAAAAAGGAATCAAAAACAAATCCCGAGTCTGAGTCAAGACAATTGGGGAATATTAAAAATATAGTCAATGATTCCCCAACCAAGCTTTTTTTGACATTTTTTACCAAGGAAAAAGAAATAAAAAAAGTTTCAAAAGCTTTGTTATAAAAAGTACACCCTGTAACTTTTTAAAAAGTATCCCCATTGTATTGTTCTTTTATTTTTTGTTATGGAAAAACGGGGAAATACATATGTAGCAACCAATAAAAAAATAGGAAACCCCCCCCTGTTTTGTATTGGGACTTTCATGAAAGCTTTAAAATAGAAACTATAAATTTTCCTTTAATTTGCTTGTTTTTTAAATTTTTTCTTCCTTTTGTTTTGATTTAAAGCACAAGATCATTTGAAAATCAGCAGAAAATTTTTTAACTTAAAAGAACAGGGCGTTTTAAATCAAGATTTAGAAAACTATAACCTACTTTTGAATTTTTACTTTGAATTTAATGACTATACAACGGTATGATTGAAATACAATTTTATGTATTTTCTGTTTTTAACAACATTTAGATCCCCAAAAAAAATTTTAAATTCAATGTAATTACATTTTTTTTGTTAAAAGATAAAAGGGGTATCACTAACTATATGAAGACCTAGAAAAGTCCTATTGGGTTTTTAAACCCTTTAAAAATCTGTAAAAAAAAATGTCGTAGTTATTGTAAACCCCACAAGAATTTTGGGCCTTTTCATCTGCTTATTCCCTAACTAGTGTGCAAATTTTCTTTTCCTACTTTTTTTTAAAAAAAAAATCACGACCATGAACCATTCTGTAAGAGTTTGGGCATTCAAAAAATTTTTTGTTTTTGTGTCTCTATTCCCCGACTTCTTTTTCTCCAGAGTGGTTGATCAGCTTACCCCAAATTTTGCCCCAAAAATGTAGGAGTGTTTTTTCCCTTTTTCCACAACCCCCCACCACATTTACTATTTACCTGAGTTTTTGATCTTAAAAAAATTTTGGGGCCCAAATTTAGAAATGGTCTTTTTTTTCTTTGTGTGAGGGGGAATCTCAGGATTGTTTTGATTTGCATTTCCCCGATGACTAAAGGGTGTGACATTTCTTTAGGTGCTTCTCCCATTTGGGGTTTCCTCCTTTTAGAAATTTTTTCAGCTCTGTACCCCCTTCTTAATAGGGGTTTTTTGGTTTTCCCGGAGTCTTTAAATTTTTTGGTTCTTTTTATATTTTGGGATATTATCCGTTGGGGTTTTTTGGGATTGGTAAAGGTCTTTCTCAAACTTTTGGTTGCTTTTTGTCCCTTTTTGGGCCCTTTTCCTTGATACAGAAACTTTTGCAATTTTATGAAAGGGCCCCCTTTTTCAATTCTTGATCTTAGAGCATAAGCCATTTGGGGTTTTGGGTTTAAAGGGCCCTTCCTTTCCCCGTGCCCCGGATTCCCAAGGGTTTTTTCCCCCCCTTTTCTCTATTAGTTTTAAATTATTGGGTTTTGTGAAGGGGGCCTTATCCACTTGGACCCTTTATTTTTTATAAGGAGATAAGAAAGGATCATTTGCATTTTTTTCCACTGTTTTTTCCCCAGTTGAGCCCCCACCACTTGTTGAAAATGGGTGTCCCTTTTTCCCCCTTTGGGAAATTTTAGCTCCTTTGGGCAAAGTCAATTTTCCATAGGGGGTGTGTTTTTTTGGGGGGGCCTTTGGGAGGGGGGAAAGAAGGGCCCGTGCATGGGGGTTGGGGGTCTCTAGACGGAAAGGGGGGAACCTTTACTGAGTTTGGGTTTTTGCGTGATTCCGGGAAAGGCGTTGGGGTGTGAAAAGGGCCGCTGGGGCGACCCTGGGGTTTGGGGGTGAACTCACCTGATTTTGCGTGCAATGTAAAATTTTTGGGACCAGGAGGGGGTTTTTCCAAATTTGGGGGTCCCAAAATTTCCACTTTGGGGGGGCCCTGAAAAAAAAAAAAGACTGTGGGTATAAGAGTGCTCCCGGTTTTTGAGAACAGCCAGCCCCTTTCCCCAGGGGAGACGGGGGGTACAGAGAGCTTGGTGCCAAAGCCCCCGGGAACCCCCCCTTTTTTAAAAAATTTTTCCCTTGGCTGGAAGGGTGCTGTTTGTTTTTAAGATTTGGGGCCCGGGAGGAAATTATTAGCTCACGCATGGGCACAGGCCGGGGGTTTCCGAATCTTGTTGGGGGGGTTGTGATTCCCACAGCTCCAAAGACACTGAGTTTTAGGGGTCTTGACGACTTCACTTTTGCACAAGTAACTGGGCAGAAAACTAAAGGGGGCCCCGCCCATGGGGGGGGTTTTTACTCAGTCCGAAGTTCCAAGGGGGGCCCGAAATCTTGGATTGGGATCCCAGGCCAGGATGTGGGCCGGGGGCCAAAATGGTCTCCAAACCCCTTGGGGTCTCAGACACCCTTGAGGGGGCTGAAAGGACCAAGAAATGGAGGTGTGTGGGGGGCAAAGCCGAAGGGGCCCCCAGCCCAAAAGAAAGGAAGGGGGGGAGAAGAAAAAAGGGCCCTGGCAGCAATCGGTGGGGGGATTCGGGGTTTTTGTACTGTTTTTAGCAAACTCAGAAGCCCCCTAGCTTGCTTGAAGATGCCGGTCCCCATCAGGGAATGCAGAGAAACTCCCATAAGGGGATTAAGACCCGCAGCCCCAGGGGCAGCGGTTTTTAAAGGCCTTTTTTTGTGGGTTTCCCCCAAAGGGGATCCCCCCAAGGGAAAAACTGAAAGGGCCCCTGGTTCCAAAAAAGTTTATTTTTTAAAAAGAATGTAGATGGGTCTGGATGTACCCTTTCCAGGGAAATCAGGGTAGACCTGAGTTAAATAGGGGAAAAGGGGGGAAAAGTTGGGGAAAAATTTTTAAATTTGGGTAGCAGTCTGGGGCCCTTTATTTGTACGGAAATCTCTTTTTGGGCCCCGTGGCCCGTATCACCCCTCTACCTGTGTTCTTTGGGGGGGGGGCTTTTCATTGCCCGGGAAAAGGGCTGAACAGCATAGGTTAATGGAGTTCCAGGGCCCCGGGTTTTTACCCGGAAACTGGGACAAGGGGGGCAATAAAAACCTGTCCCTTTTCAGGGTCCCGGGTTACTTCCCAAAAGCACTTTTACCAAAAACCCAAGGGCCCCTTTTATGGCCTAAAAAGCCCCATGGCAGGGCAGAAAGATGGTAGGGTCTCCCAAAAGCATGAAGGGAATCCAAGGGGTTTTTCAACCCTTTATTGTTTTATGGCAAATTTTAGATTGTCTGGATGTACAACCCCAAATTTAGGGCCCGGGTGGGCTGACTTAAAAAAAAGGGGTGGGGGAAAAGAGGGGGTTTTTAATTTCGCTACACTCTTTGGCCTTTAGGTAAACCCCTTTAATATGGGAAATCTCTTGAGGGTGAAGCCTTTTAGTCCCCCCTCAACCCGTAAACCCTACATGACTTTTAAGACGGGAGATTAATGGGGATTTAGACCGCTTGTCAGGAAAACCTGGGGCTGGGGGGGGTGGGGGAAAACATTTCCCTTGTCCCACAGGGTTGGGGTTTCCCGACCCGTGCCCAGCCAAGAACCAAGCTATTCTTTCATGGGTTCCCCCAAAGGGAAGTGGTTTATTTTTGGGGCTTCAATTTTATTTGATAAATCTTCCTGCCTTTCTCTTACCAATAAAATGCAGAGTTTTTTTTTTTTTTTTTATGGTTTTTTTGGAAAACAGGGTTTTTCCCGTAAAAAGCCCTGGCTATCCCGGAACTACTCTGTGACCCGGGTGGCCTTTTAACTCAGAAATCTGCCTGGCCCCCTGCCTCCCAAGTGCTGGGATTAAAGGCGGGCAACCCCCACGCCTGGGCCCCCAAGCAGTTTTTATCACTATTGCTTCTGTAAATAAGCTTGGGGTCAAGGGGTGGCGATTGAGTCAGAAGTTTTTTTTTGTTAGGGAAAAGTTCCCCATTTTGGGTTTTTTTATTCAAAAAGAATTTTGGGGAATTTTTTTTTCTAAAAATTTTTGGAAAAAATTTAAAAAGTGAATTTTTAAAAAGGGGTTTCATTTAATCTGTAGATTGTTTTGGAAGATGGCCCCCCTTTAAATGTAAATTTAATTTCCCTTTAATCCTGAGAAAAAGGGGTCTTTTTCCCCCCCTTTTGAGACTTCTTCCCCTTTCTTTTTTTCAAGACTTTTAAGTTTTTGTCAACGGGGGGCTCCTTTTTTTTTGGTTTTAAAATTTTTCCCCCAGGTTTTTTATTATTTTTGACTATTGGGAGTTTTTGTCATTTTCCCCAATTTTAAACTCAGGGCCCTTTTTTCCTTCCCAAAAAAGTAAAAAATTCGATTTTTTTTTAGTTTAATTTTTTTTTCAGCCACTTTTTTCGAAGTTTTTTTTTTTTGGGGTTTTTGGGGTTTTTTCTGGGGGAAATTTTTTTGGGGGGCTTAAAAAATACTTCCTACCCTTTTCAAATATGAATTTTTAATTCTTTTTTTCCAATTTTTATCCCCCTTTTACTTCTTTTTTGGGTTTTTTAAAATTTTTTCCCGGGTAAAAAATTAATTTTTTAAAAGAAAAGGTAGGGGGAAGAAAGCCCCTTTTTGGTCCTGATTTTTAAAATGGGGTTGCTTTAAATTTTTTTTCAGTTTAGTTTTTTGTTGGGTTTTGATTTTTCGTATAATTTTTTTTTTTCTATGTTTAAAAAAGGGTCCCCTTAAAAAAATGATCTTTCCAAAGGGGGTTTTTCCATGAAAGGGGGGGTTTTTTTTTTTTTCAAAAAAATTTTTTCCATCGGTGAGATGATCATTGGGTTTTTTTTTTTTTACTTTGTTTATACCCCGGGATTAAAAATTGGGGGATTTCCTTTAATATTTTAAAACCCTCCCCGATTTCCGGGGGTTTTAAAAAAAACTTGATCATGATGGATGACTTTTGATTTTTTTCCCTTGGGTTTGGTTTGCTAGGGAAAAATTTTTTAAAATTTTGGGGGTTTAAATTTTTCCCCCCAAGGGGGGTTAGTCGAAATTCTCTTTCTTGGGTTTGGGGGGTTTTTTGAGGTTTTTTAGAGCTGAATTTTAAATTCAAAAAAAATCTAAAAGGGGGGGGTTCCTTTGTTTCTATTTTTTGGGAAAAGTTTTAAAAAAAATTGGTATTAGGTTTTTCCTTAAGGTCTGATAAAAAATTCGATAAAACCCTTTTTGGGGGTGGGGTTTTTAAAATTTTGGGGTTGGGGGGGCTTTTTTAAAAAAATGTTTTTTTTTTTCCTTTGGGGGGTTTTGGGGCTTTTTGATTATTTTTTTTGCTCCTCCCTTTTTTAATTTGGGGGCCCGGTAAAATTTTCCCCAAAAAATTTTCCCCCCCAAACCCGATTTTTTCCCGTTTTTTTGGGGTATGGGCCTTTTTTTGTAATCTGATGATTTTTTTAATTTTTCCCTTTATTTCTGTTTTTTATGGCCCCCCTTTTTTTTATATGATTTCAAATTTTTTGGGGGTTTTTTTTGGGGCCCCCTGGCTAACCTGGCAAGGGTATACAAACTTTTTTTATTTTTTTCAACTAACCCCCCCCCTGGGTTTTTTTGATACTTTTTTTTTGTTCTTTTGTTTCATTTTGGGGGGATTTCAGCCCCGGGGCTTGATTTTTTCCTCGTCTACCCCCCCTTGGGTTTTTTTTTATTCTTTTTGTTCTAGGGGAAATTTTTTGGGGTCATGTCCCGTTGGGGTTTTTTTTAGGTATCTTTGATTTTTTTTTTTAGGCACTTTGGGGGTATTAGTTTTAGCACTGCCCCTTTTTTGGGGGCCCACAAGTTTTTTTTATTATGTGTCCCCATTTTTGTTAAAAATTTTTAAAAATTTTTGATTTTTTTTTTTGATTTCCCCTTTCCCTTAAAAAGTTTATCAAATGGGGGAAGCATTTTGTTCCATGTGATGTTGGGGTTTTTTTTTTTTGGGGGGGTTTTTTAAAACCCCCCCCCTTAGTTTCCGGGGGTGAAAAAGATGAATCCCAAAGGGTTTTTTTAAACTTTTTGTAAAACTGTTAGGGTTTTTTTGTTTCAAAATTTTAAAAAGGGAATTTTTTGGGGGAAAATTCCATGGAAAAACTGAGAAAAATTTTTTCTTTAAAAACCCCCACTATTTTTTTTGTAAAGGGTTTTTTTGTTTTTTTTGAAAATTTGGGAAAATTTTTTTTTATATTGGGGTGCCCTTGCATTTTTGGGGCCCCCAAATTTTTCCCCCGGTTTAAACCTTGGGAGATTTTTCCTTTGTGAGTATGAAATGTTCTTTTTTTTCTTTTTTTATTACTTTTTTTTGGGAAAAAAAAATTTTATTTTGGGGGTTAGAATGGGTAAAAACCCCCCCTTGGGTTTTTTGGGGCCCTTTGCTTTGGGGAAAAATTTTTTTTCCCCCCCCTTTTTCCTGAAAGGGGGGGGTCCCGTTTTTTCCCCCGAGGGGGGTTTATGTATCAGCAAAATTCTGGGGCCTGTTTGGGTTTTTCCAGTCTGATAGTCCCGTATCTTTTTTTTTGGGAATTTAAATCCTTTTTTATTAAGAGATATTAAAAAAAAAAAGATTTTTGGCTTTTCCCCCTTTTTTTTTTATTTGAGTTAGAAAATTTTTTTTGTGTAGCAAAAACCCTTTTGGGTTGTTTTTTAAAATTAAATTCCTTGCTTTCTCAGGGGGTTTTTTTTCCCCCCTTGTGTTGGCTTTTTTTTTTGATTAACCTTTGAAGTGCTGGGTTTTTTGGGGGAAAAAATTTTCAAATTTTTTTGGTTTTTTTATGGGAAAAAACCCTTTTTTTCTCCAATTTTAGTGATTTAGGTTTTACGGGTTTTTGATTTGGGGGTTTTATTTTTGTTTTCCCCTTTGGGTCTGTTTTTTGTCAGTCGAGGTTTTTTGGCTTTTTAAGTCTTTTTGGGAGAAGGGGTTTAAAATTTTTTAAAGGGCGCCTTTATATGTTTCTTGACTTTTTCCCCCCCTTTTTTTCTTTTAGTAATTTTTTTTTTTTTTTTGTGCATTTTTTTTTTTTTGATTAAATTTTGTGAAAGGGGGGGAAAATTTTTTTTTCCCCCCTAGTTGGGGTTTTGGGGGTTTTGAGGTTCTTTTATTTTAAGGGCATCTCATTTTTTAGGTTAGGGAAGTTTTTTCCCCAAAAATTTTTTCAAGATATTTGTGGCCCCTTTTAAAAGGGAATCTTCATTTTTATCAATTTCCTGTTATCCTTAGGTTAAAAATTTCCCCGGGGTTTAAGTTTCCACGGGTTTTTCTCATACTAGGTTTGGGGTTTTTTCTGGGTTTTAAAATAGTCAAAGGGTTGGGATCTGTTGGTTTTTTCAAATTTTTAAGATTCTTTTTAAGGCCTTCTAGCTTTTTAGAGGGAAATTGGTCTGAAATTTGCTTTCTTTCTGAGTTTTGTGTTTTAGGGATCACATTTACATAGAAATTTGTTTGTAATGTTTGTCTGATTCAAATTTGTGCAACATTTTAGGAGTATTTGGAAATTTTTATTTCATTTTAAGTTTTAGAAAACCCCGTCGTGAAGCACATATAAACGAGAGAAAAAATTTTTAAAAAATAGAGAAAACACATACAAACCCCAAAAAAAAATCCTAGTAAAAGTAAAAGACCGGTAAGGGGAAAAAAGAAGCCTCCAAAAAAAACCCCTTTAGATCACTTTGTGTTTGGGCTATAAATTGCTGGATATGAGATCTACCTTTCAAAAAGTTTTTTTATATGCCAATATAACTTTTTTTTAAAAACCAAAATTTTTTTTTGCCTGAAATTTTTTATTTGGGGGATGGATTCGGTTTTTTTGGGTGAAATCTTCTGTCCCCCAATCCCCATTCACCTATGGGACACCATTTGGGTTTTGACCTGGGTTTGACCCTTTTGCATACTGCCACAGTTTCTCCCGCCTCCATGACCTCTTTTTTTCTGGAAGAAAAATAATTTCCTTGGGTCTATCCTATCCTCTTTTTCTTACAGTTTTTCTCGAATTTTTTTTTGCTTAGAGTCCCGTGAACCCAGGGGAGGGTGGGGTTTGATATTAAAAAAAACCATTAAGGAATTTAGAGATCCAAGGTCTCTCTCGAAAATTGTTCCGAAGGGTCCCTTTGTTAGTTTTTATCTCCTACAAGAAAGGGGGCTTACTTGTAATAGTGGCAAGACTTGATTAAAAAGTCAGGTTTTTTTTGTTTTTCCTTTGGAAAAATGA